>SJYA01000589.1:998401-1083115 GCA_006410615.1 Neotragus moschatus
TAGGTAGGAAGCCTTCCTTAGGCAGGAAGCCATTACAACATCATTTTTATCAGAGTCATTTATAAATTAACTTAAAACTAATAAAAATACTAATATGTATTTATCATTATAGCGATAGGGTAACTTATTCTAAACTTCATTAGGGAGAATTAAAAGATAAAATTTTAATCAATAATTTTAAAGATATAATAATAATGATGGGAAGAGCTGCAACAGATAGTAAAACACTATAAATTCTCAAAACTAAAAAGTAGAATACTTCATGTCACTATAATTACCAACAAACAAAGAAAAATTTAAAACTAGTAATAACAGAATAGAATGGTAGAGTAGCAATACCCTTAACTCAGTTCCTCCCACAGACACACTCAAACTGTAACTATATATATATTCTAACTATACACATGTAGAACAACTCTTCTTAAGATTGACTTGCAAAATAACAGGATGGCTCTTCTAAAACTAAGAATATAAAGAAAAAACACTGAAATGTGTAGAAGGGGAAGGGAAGTAAACTGGTTAGGACTCACACCCTCAGAAGGCAACCCACAAGAAGAAGGAGATATCATAAATTCAGAGGTCTTCGCTTAGGAATATGGTGTTTAAACCTCATATTGGTTACTCCAGACTTAGGGATCAGCCCTGGAAAAATGAGACCCCTTGAATGGAATCAAGATTGCTGAGAGAAATATCAACAACCTCAGATACACAGATGATATCACTCTAATGGTAGAAAGCAAAGAGGAACTAAACAGTCTTTATCAGTGATGAGGGTGAAAGAGGAAAGTGAAAAACCTGGCTTGAAAGCCAACACTCAAAAAACTAAGATCATGGCATCCAGTCCCATCATTTCACAGCAAATAGATGGGGAAAGAGTGGAAACAGTGTCAGATTTAATTTTCTTGAGCTCCAAAATCACTGTGGATGGTGACTACAATTAAAAGAGGCTTGCTCCTTGGAAGAGAAGTTATGACAAACCTAAACAATGTATTAAAAAGCAGAGAAGTTACTCTGCCAACAAAGGTCTACAAAGGTCTGTATAGTCAAAGAAATGGTTTTTCCAGTATTCATGTATGGATGTGAAAGCTGGACCATAAAGAAGGCTGAGCACTGAAGAACTGATGCTTTCAAATTGTGGTGTTGGAGAAGACTCGAGGGTCCCTTGGACAGTAAGAAGATCAAACCAGTCAATCCTAAAGAAATCAATTCTGATTTCATTGGAAGGACTGTTGCTGCAGCTGAAGCTCCAATTCTTTGGCCACCTGATGTGAAGAGCCTGCTCATTGGAAAAGACCCTGATGCTGCGAAAGATTGAAGGCAGGAGGAGCAGGGGGTGACAGAGGATGAGATGGCTGGATGGCATCACCAATTCAGTGGACGTGAGTTTAAGCAAACGCTGGGAGATGGTGAAGGACGGGGAAGCCTGGCCTTCTGCAGTCCATGGGGTTGCAAAGAGTCAGACAGGACTGAGCATTGAACAATAACAAATAGCTTTGAAACAAGCCGGCTTGTGATCAGGAGAGCCAGAGGACTACAGAAAACTTCGCTCTTAAACAGCATACAAACAGACTTCAGTCAGTTCAGTTCAGTTCAGTCGCTCAGTCATGTCCGACTCTTTGCGACCCCATGAATCACAGCACACCAGGCCTCCCTGTCCATCACCATCTCCCGGAGTTCACTCAGACTCACGTCCATTGAGTCAGTGATGACATCCAGCCATCTCATCCTCTGTCGTCCCCTTCTCCTCCTGCCCCCAATCCCTCCCAGCATCAGAGTCTTTTCCAGTGAGTCAACTCTTTGCATGAGGTGGCCAAAGTACTGGAGCTTCAGCTTCAGCATCATTCCTTCCAAAGAAATCCCAGGGTTGATCTTCAGAATGGACTGATTGGATCTGCTTGCAGTCCAAGGGACTCTCAAGAGTCCTCTCCAACACCACAGTTCAAAAGCATCAATCAGACTTACTCTCATCAAGTTCCAGAGCAGAGGCAACAGATTTTAAAAAATAAGTGAGCACTCTAGCCAGCCTGTTAAGACCATCTCAGCACCCCAGCCTATGCTAAGCTGTAGCTCCATCCTTACCCCCCATCATGTTGGCAGCCCTCAGTGCATCAAGGGAGAAGCTCCAGATCGCTCTGGGCTCCAGCTCCAGTCCCTTGTTTCCAATGTGGTAGCCACCAGTGCACCCCATGAGCAGCCCGACCCATGCTGGGCTTTGAATCTAGATCGCTGCTTCAGCTCCAGTCCTTCTACCAAAGCCACTCGGCACACACAGTCAGCAAGCATAGGGACGCTCCTACACAAAGACACACACTTAAGACCAGGATAGGTAGCTGTTTTGCCTAATTTCCTAAAGATGGAGAAAGTCAAACAAAATGAGAAGGCAGAGAAATATTTCTCAAACAACGAACAAGACAAACTCCAGAAAAAAAATTCCAAATGAAACAAAGATTAGCAAGTTACTTAATAAAGGATTCAAAGTCACAAAAGTACTTACTGAATCCAGGAGAAGAATTAAGGAACATGGTGGGAACAAGAGGGCATCCAAGTAGTGGTTATCAGTAAAGAGACAGAAATTTATGATGAAAGACTGGATGGTTCTCCAGTCAAGGGTGTCTGCTCTCTTAATTCTATTCAATACAGCACTGGAACTTCCAGCCAGGACAATTAGGCGAGACAGAGGCCATCCACACATGAAAGGATGAAGTCAAACTACAGCATTTTGCAGAAGACATGATATTTTGTAAAAAGTCTGTTCACAGGGATGTAAAATGATCTTTGACTTCAGGGAGAAATTTCAGCTGTTCGATTATACTACTCACTTCTCCACTTCCCCAGACTCAGTTCTTTCTAGCTTTATTTGTCTTTCTTATGAAAGAATAACCCTTTTCTGCCTGACTTTTACATGTTTGCATATCTTCTAACTGGAAAATACCCCCTACTGTAATAACCTCTCTCCTTTTATTGCAGTAGTCATTTTGAACAAAATCTCCTAAATTGAGATTGTTTTTTGACACCTTGCAACCACTAGTAAGCAAATGTGTCTTTGTTGTACTTTACTGGTTTTTCATTGCAGAATTGTATATGATAGCACAATATTAAGAACAAATGGCCTTCAATGGGACACAAGTCAATAATATAACAGTTTATCAACACAGTGAAATGCCATGAAGCTGCAAAACAGAATGAAAATCTATGCTCAGTCATCAAAAGATCTTTAAAATGCATTATGAAGGAAGAAAACAAGCAGCAGAATTTCATATATGGTGTTCAACCTTCTGTGTTAAAAAAAAAGTGAGTGCTATTAACATATATTCTTATTTGCTTATATTTTCAGAAAAGAAAGCAATAATGAACACTTTAGGAAGAAGGCATAGGTGGATGGGAACAGTATACATCTTATTTTAATTTTGTCTTGATTTTTGTTCAATGTGAATGTACTGCCTATATAAACACACGCACACACACACACACAAAGAAACTAGGCTGGGGAGCTAACTGAGAGCATTGCTAACCATCTGGATAATAAGCTTGCTGAAGCACTCCTTGCTGGGAATTCATTGTCACTAGCACTTGTCTTGTGGGAAGCAGCAGATGAGGCTACAAAGGTCTGCTGCTTCATCATATTTCTGTGTTTCAGGGTGTGCAGCCTGCCTGTCTCTCTCTTGAGTTAATACTAGAGAGACATCATCAGCTTTGTATGTTGCACACCAATTTACCTCTTAAGACTCTCTCTTCATACCATTCAAGAACTGACTCTAAGATATAAAGGGTCACATTAATTGTCATGGAGCCTTAGCAGTTTCTCAGAGAGAACTCTCCCTATAGTTTTCATCCCCATTTAGGCAATTTCTTCACAAAATTCAGATGGCCTTGTCTGTGTCCACTGAAGCATACCACTGCTTCCTAAGACCACGTCTGTAGTCAAATATGTTGCTACCTTTTTCTTAGAGTTGTTGGAGATTCTGTGAAGCAGAGAGAGCAATCGTTTCTCTTTCTAAACATTCAGATTTAAATGAAATTTGATGAAAAGCGAAAAACATTTTAAACCCATGTAGCAATGATCTTCTTATTGATAGAAATCATGTGCTCCTACTTATGTCTAACATTTAGAATGATGTCTGCCATATAGCGTTTATGAAGTGATTGATGAATGAATAAGTGTTTGGATAGATAATCTCTGTGTCACATTTCAGAACTTTGCCGAAATATCACATAATGTCTCATCAAAAACCCTATACCTCAACCCTAATAAGCATGAGGTTATGTTGTTAAAGTATATATACTTAGAATTGTTACATATTCCAAGTGAGTTGAACTTTCTATCTCTAGATCCATGACCTAGAATCTGCTTTAGTCTTTTATTAATACAGCTGCACCAACTTTCTTGGTATGAGTGTTCACTCAGTATATCTCTTCACAGTCTTTCACCTTCTCATTAATTTTAACCTGTAATTTGAATTGTTACCCACAACTATTTACTTCCCTGTAGTGATCACATGAAGATGGACTATATATCCTTAGAGACTTCCCCAGGGTTCCTGATTCAGTAGGTCTTCAGTGGAGGCTAGGAAATTTGCATTTCTGATACGATTCTGAGTAATGCCTCTGCTACTGGCTTGAGACCACATTTTAGAGGCATGTTTCATGCATATTCCCCTCATGTCAGGGGTGCAAGAAAGTGAGGTTCATTACAAAATTCTGCTTTACAGCACTACTTGTATATTCTCTCCTAACATGGCATTGCCAATACATATGGTCAAGCCCCAAATCAATAAGCAGGAATTTATATTCTAAGCAAATACTCAGATGAGACCAATGCTGCTAGTCTGGCAACCAAATCTGGAATGGCACTTGTTTTCTGTCTTACCCTCTATTCTGAATTTTCTACTCCTTTTCTTTGTGTGATAGATTTGAATAATTATTTATTTTTTCATCTTTCTCTCAGTTCTCTCTTCTGCTGTGTTCAATCTCTTGCCACATACAAACATTAAGTTTCTAATTTGTGTTATCTTGACATTCATTGAAATAAATTCTGTTTACTGTTCAAGCCTATTTCCTATTTATAAAACCTTACCTGCAAGTGATTTGATGTTTGCCATTATATATTTAAGCAGAATAAGCACAGTTGTTTAAAAATTTATGTCTGAGGCTTGCAATTTGTTTAGTTCTGCTAATTCATACCCGCGATGCCTTGTTTCTCTGTGACTGTTAATTTTTTAAAAAATTAAGAGTCATTGGTTTTGATAAATTATTTGTGAACATTCTCTGGGTCTAGGGGGCATAAGCCTCCTTCAGAAAACACTTTCCATGTGCTTATGCTGGGTACAAAGAGTTACTGCTAGTGAGGGATCACCTCAAATAAAACCCATGCCTTGCAATTTTGTGATAACCCTGGACTAAGCATACCTAGAGAGGAGATTCAATAAAGGACAGGTGCTTGGTAATAAATCTTATTTTTCTCTTCTATTTTGTTCTCCTGTCTTCCTCAGAGCCATAACAGCTTTCTCTGCAGTCCCTGGAGTTTCAGGATCAGGTGGGGAAAAGGGGAATTAAGTCTAGTATCCAGGCTTTCCTGGTGGCTCAGATGGCAAAGAATCTGTCTGCAACGCAGGAGACCCGGGTACAATCTCTTGATTGGGAAGATCCCAAGGAGAAGGGAATGGCTACCCACTCCAGTATTCTTGCCTGGAGAACTTCATGGACAGAGGAGCCTAGCAACCTACAGTCCAAGGGGTTGCAAAGAGTCAGACACGACTGAGCAACTACCACAGGTGGATGTGGGTCTTTGAGAGCTCAGCTTTATTGAGGGAAGGAATTCTACAGACACTAGAGCCTGGTCAAGTCCTGGGACTTAAGTTCTGTCTTTCTTGCTGTGTAATGCTATCACACCAAACCCCAGAACTTTATCAGCAAATGTCCCCAAGGCAAAAACAGATTTAATGTTCATCTCTCAGGCTCAGATGGTAAAGAGTTTGGCCGCAATTCAGGAGACCCAGGTTTGATCCCTGGGCCAGGAAGATCCCCTGGAGAAGGAAATGGCAACTCATTCTAGTATTCTTGCCTGGACGATCCATGAATGGAGGACTCTGGTGGATTATAGGCCACAGGGTTGCAAAGAGACAGATATGAGCAGCTCACTCTTCCACTTTTACTTTCTCTAGTAGCAGGGTGTCACATAAATATTGGAGCTTCTTGTCTGCCTGACTCCACATTAAATTTATAATATGCTTTTCTGACAACACATTTCTTCCAGAAACTCTTATTAGTTTCAGTTGGAGAGTTGATCTAAGTAACCATATCTTTCATTACCAAAAACTAGAAATCCTTGATGTTAAAATATGTATTTTGACAAGAATGTGTATAACGTTGGTAGATACTAGGTATAAATGCTTTTAGAAGTGTAAGTAATACCTTTCTAAAAATTCTACTTTAAATATATTCCTTTCACTTAAATGATGAAACCCAACTGTGAAGCAATTCAGGCTAACCTCAGATGACTTTGAAATCAGCATTCTTAATCCTGCTATAGCATATGGCTTTTGTTCTATTTTATAACTAATGTCTCACCATAAGATTATGACTTTTTTTGGCACTCGTTAGAAACTAGCTATAAATTCGTTGTAAAATGAAATCTTGACTTCTAGGTAGTGTAGCGGTATGCAAAAATTAATATAAGAGACTTAATTCTCCCCATAAGGGAAGAAATCTGTCTCTCTCCTCCTTCTCTTAAAATATGTACTTTGGAAAACTTGTAAGTTTTTTCTCCATCTCTTTGAAATATATGTAAATCTTTTTAAAAGCTAAATAAGCCTCTTACCAGTTTCATAGCCTGGAACTGTGTTTCTCAAGTGCCTGGAAACCATTTCTTTGAAATGTAATCACCCAGGGTGGTAACCCTACCTGCTGCTCTGTGGGAGCTTGGCAGTTTTTCCCTTGGCTCAGTCATGTCTGACTCTATAGGACCCTCTTGACTATAGCCCATAAGCCTCCTCTGTCCATGGGATTTTTCAGGCAAGAAATTGAGTGGGTTGGCATGACCTCCTCCAGGGGATCTTCCTGACCCAGGGATCGAACCCCTGTCTCCTGTGTGTCCTTCATTCCAGGTGCCTTCTTTATTGCTGAGTCACTGAGGACTCCCTTTGCAGCCTAACTTCAGCCAAAGCTCCCTCTCTCTAAATCACAGAACTGCCTTCCAGTAGAAAGATATGAAAAGTTTACTTTTTTTCCCCTGTAGATAAAGCCAATTAACTAACACAGATGGTCACTCCAATTAACAAATAAATTTATAAAGAGTAAATGTTGCTGACAACTGTGCTTGTGTGAAGAATGGTTTGGTTTATCTCGAAAAAATGTGTACAGTGGGTGTATCTGCTTGGTTACATAAAAGAGTAATATTTCTTTATAATCCATGAACTCTTTTTAGTGGATTATATGTGATGCATGTCACATTCTGGTTTAATGCTTACTCAGTAGTAAAAACTGCTTACTTTCCTACCTACCCTTGTAGAGAAGATTTCTGGGTTGAGAGCAGATTGTGTTTTTAGTCACATTTTCCCAATAGTACTGAACTGTCTTAAATGAACTCCTATTAAGTACATAAGGAGATTAATAGCAAGAAATCCTTAGACAAACTAGAACATATAAAAGAAAATATCTGTTGATAGCCAACTAGAATGTGCTTAGCCATGGAAGCACATGGAATTAAAACTTTGTAGTGTTGCTAGAAATTTTTTTTTTAATTCATTAAAGGTAGACATATTTGTTTTCCAACATTTGGAACAATAGATATAATACTGCTAATAAATGCTTATATAGTTTGTGGTTTTGGAGTATTGTCATTTATACCTATGGCTCAGATTTATAAACTTATAACAGATTTCAACACATAAAAGTACAGAAATTTTGTATTTTAAGGGTTGAATAGTGCTCTTACAATTATAGACATTCTATGAATAAATGGGTTGAGATAAAATATAGTATCATAATGCAAATTCATGAAATTATTACTAATGATTTCTATACCATCCAAGCTCATTTTCAAAATCCTAATTCAATTTAATATTAAGCATTAAGCTATTTCTTAATTACTATAAGAGTTACCAGTCTACAAATACAAAAAAAAAAAAAAATTAGTACTTTAGTAAGTTATACAAGTAGGTTTCACCTACTATCATTTGATTATTCCATTATTACTGGCCTTTTCCCCCCACTTTTTAAGCTAACCAACTCCTTACTACCCCTGAGCCCCATATTATGAAGTTAAACCTGTTTTAATTGTGAGTTTGTGTGAATATATGTATGTGTGTGTGTCATCAAATCTTAATTGATTTTCCATGTTTTCTGAACAATTTTTTCATATATAAAGGTCTGATCCCTTCCAAATTTGGAAAAGAAATCAAGCTCTTCCATTTAGCCTTAATGGTTTCTACTGCCCTCACTATATATCTTCATATTTATACCCTCAATGACTACCTTAAACATTCCAGTCAAATTATGCTGCAGTTCTTGTTATCATTTACAATGGCAATGGCGATTTTTGACTGGCACCTTTAGTCATTTCACTTGCTGAGTTTGGAAAGGCCAAAAGTCTTCCTTCTGGTATCCAATTATAAACTCTTTCTCATGATTCAGATTAGGCTTCCCCTCTTCCATTTTCCCCAAAGATTCTCATCCATATAGACCTCTCTTTATTATTATCTCTACTAAGCTGAATGGAAATACACATCTGAAACTTCTTATTCACCAAACTCTTTAGTACATTATGAAATACTACAGTTTTTCTTTATGCAAATTCCCTTTCCAAGACTTAGATGAGCCTGATTATTTATCAACTATACTATTAATATTATACAATTTCTAAAAGCATGTGACTGCTCAGTTCACTTCAGTTCAGTTGCTCAGTCCTGTCCGACTCTTTGCAACTCCATGCATCACAGCACGCTAGGCTGCCCTGGCCATCATCAACTCCCGGAGTTCACACACTCATGTCCATCAAGTCAGTGAAGCCATCCAGCCATCTCATCCTCTGTCATCCCCTTCTCCTCCTGCCCCCAATCCCTCTCAGCATCAGAGTCTTTTCCAATGAGTCAACTCTTCGCATGAGGTGGCCAAAGTACTGGAGCTTCACCTTCAGCATCAGTCCTTCCAAAGAACATCCAGGACTGATCTCCTTCAGAATGGACTGGTTGGATCTCCTTGCAGTCCAAGGGACTCTCAAGAGTCTTCTCCAACACCACAGTTCAAAAGCATCAATTCTTCAGTGTTTAGGGGTAAGTGTCTTTTAATTTCATGGCTACAATCACCATCTGCAGTGATTCTGGAGCCCCTCAAAAAATAAAGTCTGACACTGTTTCCACTGTTTCTCCATTTCCCATGAAGTGATGGGACCACATGCCATGAACTTCATTTTCTGAATGTTGAGCTTTAAGCCAACTTTTTCACTCTCCTCTTTCACTCTCATTAAGAGGCTTTTAAGTTCCTCTTCACTTGCTGCCGTAACGGTAGTATCATCTGCATATCTGAGGTTATTGATATTTCTCCCAGCAATCTTGATTCCATCTTGTGCTTCTTCCAGCCCAGTGTTTCTCATGATGTACTCTGCATATAAGTTAAATAAGCAGGGTGACAGCCTTGACATACTCCTTTTCCTATTTGGAACCAGTCTGTTATTCCATGTCCAGTTCTAACTGTTGCTTCTTGACCTGCATATAGGTTTCTTAGGAGGCAGGTCAGCTTGTCTGGTATTCCCCTGTCTTTCAGAATTTTCCACAGTTTATTGTGATCCACACAGTCAAAGGCTTTGGCATAGTCAATAAAGCAGAAACAGATGTTTTTCTGGAACTCTCTTGCTTTTTCTATGATCCAGCAGATGTTAGCAATTTGATCTCTGGTTCCTCTGCCTTTTCTAAAACCAGCTTGAACATCTGGAAATTCACAGTTCATGTATTGCTGAAGCCTTGCTTGGAGAATTTTGAGCATTACTTTACTAGCATTGACTCATTGGAAAAGACTCTGATGCTGGGAGGGATTGGGGGCAGGAGGAGAAAGGGACGACAGGATGAGATGCCTGGATGGCATCACTGACTCGATGGATGTGAGTTTGAGGGAACTTTGGGAGTTGGTAATGGACAGGGAGGCCTGGAGTGCTGTGATTCATGGGGTTGCAAAGAGTCGGACATGACTAAGCGACTGAACTGAACTGAACTTACTAGCGTGTGAGATGAATGCAATTGTGCTATAGTTTGAGCATTCTTTGGTATTGCCTTTCTTTGGGACTGGAATGAAAACTGACCTTTTCCAGTCCTGTGGCCACTGCTGAATTTTCAAATTTGCTGGCATACCGAGTGCAGCACTTTCACAGTTTCATCTTTCAGGATTTGAAACAGCTCAACTGGAATTCCATCACCTCTACTAGCTTTGTTTGTAGCGATGCTTCCTAAGGTCCACTTGACTTCACATTCCAGGATGTCTGGCTCTAGGTGAGTGATCACACCGTCATGATTATCTTGGTCATGAAGATCTTTTTTTTGCACGGTTCTTCTGTGTATTCTTGCCACCTTTTCTTAACATCTTCTGCTTCTATTAGGTCCGTACCATTTCTGTCCTTTATTGAGCCCATCTCTGCATGAAATATTCCCTTGGTATCTCTAATTTTCTTGAAGAGATCTCTAGTCTTTCTCATCATAGGAATATTCAAATGTCTACTTTCCCATCTTGCCCTTCCAGGCCTTTATTCACTCACTATACTTCATGATTTTTTGTACTTCAAGTGACTATTCTATAAAATTGTTATTATTCATGGCAATGAGAAGAGAACTTTCTTTCAAAAAATTTCATTAGCACTCTAACCATCTGATGATAATTCTGCTTTGCAGAATTCTATCCCTATCCCTTTCAGCTATTAGTAATGAACACTAAGAAATATGAACTATATCAGAAAGGGAAAGCCCCAAAAGCCTTAGAAAGGCCACTTAAATAAATTTAAAAATGCACTTTTAAAATAGAAAATCTACTATATACAGTTGTTAAGATGATGCAATATCCAGAGGGATTTCCTAGAAAGGTGAATCATATAAGATAAAATTTGTAATTTGAATTGCACGTGTGTGTGCTAAGTTGCTTCAGTCATATCCAACTCTTTGTGACCCTATGACAAGCTCCACTCTCCATGGGATTCTCCAAGCAAGAATACTGGAGTGGGTTGCCATGCCCTCCTGCAGGAGATCATCCCAGCCCAGGGATCAAACCTGTGTCTCTTATATATCCTGCATTGGTAGGCATGGTCTTTACCACTAGTGCCACCTGGGAAGCCAGTTTGAACTTATGATTATCATAAGCAGCAGGTTTGTAATGTAAGTAGTGAAAATTCCAAAGTTAAAATTTATTTACCACTTATTACCATCACTGTAGACAAAGCATCATTTATGCTGCCATAAACATGTGATATAAGAGTCACATACTTGCCTCTATCACTAAACATAATGGAAAAATCATTTCATTTCCTTCATTTTCTCATGCAAAAATTGAGTGTTGAACTAGAATTCCCATTCTTCAGTATTAACTGAATCTTTTTGCTTCATTCTGTAGAACTTTCTCCTGATTCTTTATTTTCACAGAAACAAGATTCCATTTCTTATCCAGGTATAAAATGTTCCTTTGGGAACATCAGCACAATGGCAGACTAAGAAGCTGTAGGCTATCCTTTCCCCACAAACAAATGAAGTTAACAACAATGTATGGACGAGAATACATCTGCGAGAGTTCTAGAGACCAACTGAGAAGCTAAAGCACCAAGGCCATTGTAAAACAAAGGATGAATCCCAATGAAAAATGCAGGAAAATCTGTAGTGTTTGGCATATGCTTGGTGCTCCTTTCCCTGTGCAGCGTAGCATGAAGCAAGCAGTAGGAAGACCCCCATACTGAGGCTCCTCTCTCAAGACAGAAACAAAGGACTGGATCCTGAATCCAACGTTCAGGTTTGTCAGGGAATAGTGTCTGTCTCACCTGATTCAGACCACTAACAAGGGAGTGCCATAGTTTAGAAGCTGCTGAGAATATAAGTGAGCAGCATGTTGGAGTTGAATTCCACAGGCAGACCTCAGTTAGAGCAATAGATCAGAAAACGTTTATGAGATCCTAGAATCTCCAGCCAACTAACTGGTGAAGGTTTTACCCTGTGAGAAGCCAGTATGCAAAGAGTGAGAGAGAGTGAAAGTCACTCAGTCGTGTCCAACTCTTTGTGATCCCATGGACTATACAGTCCATGAAATTCTCTAGGCCAGAATACTGGAGTGGGTCTGCTCCCTTCTCCAGGGGTTCTTCCCAACCCAGGCGTCAAACCCAGGTCTCCCACATTGCAGGCGAATTCTTTACCAGTTGAGCCACCAGAGAAGCAGAAGAATACTGGAGTGAGTAGCCTATCCCTTCTCCAGCAGACCTTCCTGACCCAGGAATTGAACTTGGGTCTCCTCAATGAATGGCAGGATTTTTTTCAGCAGCTGAGCTACCAAGAANAAACCCAGGTCTCCCACATTGCAGGCGAATTCTTTACCAGTTGAGCCACCAGAGAAGCAGAAGAATACTGGAGTGAGTAGCCTATCCCTTCTCCAGCAGACCTTCCTGACCCAGGAATTGAACTTGGGTCTCCTCAATGAATGGCAGGATTTTTTTCAGCAGCTGAGCTACCAAGAAATGCCCAATTTATCTCCATCTCCCCAAAAAAAGCAAGTAAAATCAAAGCATACAGATAAACAGGGAAACGTTGGCCCAATCAGAACAAAATTTCAGATACCAACTCTAAAGAAATGCAGATCTATGAGCTAACTGTCACAAAATGCTCAATGTGGTAAAAGGAAACACAGATAGGCAACTAAACAAAACTAGGAAAATGATGAATGAACAAAAGGAGAATGTCAGCAGATGGACTATAAAAATGAACTAAACAGAAACTCTGTAACTGAAAAAGACAGTAAATAAACTGAAATATTAGTTATATGTATTCAACACCAGAACTGATTAGGTAGAAGAAAGAATCAGCAAACTTGAAGACAGGACATTTGAAATCATTGAGTGAGAAGAGTGAAAGCAAAAAAAAAAAAAAAAAAAAAAAGAATAAAGGAAAGTAAAGAGGGANAAAGAATGCTCAAACTACCGCACAATTGCACTCATCTCACATGCTAGTAAAGTAATGCTCAAAATTCTCCAAGCCAGGCTTCAGCAATACGTGAACCGTGAACTTCCAGATGTTCAAGCTGGTTTTAGAAAAGGCAGAGGAACCAGAGATCAAATTGCCAACATGCATTAGATCATGGAAAAAGCAAGAGAGTTCTACAAAAGCACCTATTTCTGCTTTATTGACTATGCCAAAGCCTTTGACTATTTCAGTAATCATCAGACGTATAGAAATCAAAATCATAAGAAGTTAACTCATATCCATTTAGATTTCTATTAAAAAATAAAAAACTCAGAAAGTTACAGGTGTTGACAGGAATAGAGAGAAATTAGTATCTTGTGCACTGTTGCAGGATTGTAAAATGGCACAGTTCAGTTCAGTTCAGTCGCTCAGTTGTGTCCGACTCTTTGTGACCACATGAATTGCAGCACGCCAGCAAGCAGTATGTAAAACAATAAAAGTTCCTCAAAAAATAAAAGATTGAGCTACAGTATGATCTAGCAATCCTACTTATGTGTATGTATCCCAAAGAATTGAAGCCAGGGTCTCAAGGATCTATTTATACACTTAATGTTCATAGCAGCACTATTCATAGTAGTGAAGTAGTAGAAGGAACAAAAATGTCCATTGACAGAGGAATGGATGTGCAAAATATAGTTTATATATACAATGGAGTATTTTTCAGCCCTAAAAAGAAAGTCTTGTCATGTAATACAAACTGGATGAAACTTGAGGACATGATGCTAAGTGAAATTATCCAGTTTCAAAACGATAAGCACTCTATGCTTCCAATTATATGATGATCTTAAAAGTCATATTTATGGAAACAGAAAGTAGAACAGAGGTTACCAGGGGCTTGGAGGAGGGAGGAAAGGGGAGCTGTTGTTTAATGAGTATGGAATTACGAATGTGTAAGAAGAAAGAGTTCTAGAGAAATGTTTCAAGCGTGAATATATTTAGCACTATTGAACTGTGTATTTAAAAATGATTATAAGGTGATTTTAATTTATGTGGGATCTTTTTTACAACAGTGTTTAAAAATCTGCTGTAAGCTACATTTAACCTATTTTGTCAATTTCACCTTATACTATTTCAACCATATATATTCAGTCTTCTTGGAGTCACTGCACAGAAGGGTCATTTGAAAACATTACCTCTTCCAAGTATTCTTTTCTTGATTTTAAGTATTCCTTATTTGGAACTACAAGTCAGTGGGGATTCATGTCAGAAGCAGGATAAAAAATAGGTGTGAAAAACATCTGGCAAGAAGAAACAGATGCATATAGTGTTGTTATTGCCAAGTTCAATCACAGGTACCCTCTTCATTGCTAAAAGCGTTGAAGTGAAAATGTTAGCCGCTCACTCACGTCCGATTCTGCGACTCCATGGACTGTAGCCCGCTAGGCTCCTCTGTCTGTGGAATTCTCCNAAAACATCTGGCAAGAAGAAACAGATGCATATAGTGTTGTTATTGCCAAGTTCAATCACAGGTACCCTCTTCATTGCTAAAAGCGTTGAAGTGAAAATGTTAGCCGCTCACTCACGTCCGATTCTGCGACTCCATGGACTGTAGCCCGCTAGGCTCCTCTGTCTGTGGAATTCTCCAGCCAAAAGTACTGGATTGGGTAGCCATTCCCTTCTCCAGGGGATCTTCCTGATCCAGGGTTCGAATCCCAGTTTCCTGCATTGGCAGGCAGGTTCTTTACTGTCTGAGACACCAGGGCTAAAGCCAGTAGTTTAACAGTTGGCTTAATTTCCCTTTCGTGATGTGGCTTGTGGTTATGCCTTGGCCCATTCTTTTGCAACCCTTTCTTCTTCTTTTTTTTTTTTTGAAAATATGCTTTATTGCAACTGTATTTCTCTTTCTCTTTCTGGAAATAACCATATTTTTCCTCAATCCCATGCTTTATCATTTTTTTAAATAAACAGAGAACCCTGGAGGATGCCCATTCTTGCGGACAGAGGGAAAATACCTCTATCCCCAAAGAAAGAAACCTTTGTGAAGGTTATTGCTCTAAGATGCAAGTCCCACAAGCATGCCAGAGATGGAGATTCAGTCACAACACCTGGCTGCCATGCTAACAAGCCTTCAGTACAGCTGGGAGAGCTACAAGCCAAAACAGGGAAAAAATTGCTAGAGAAAATGGCAGCTTCTGGGGCTCACAGCAACAATGTACTTCAAACATAGCACACCTCCTAAGTTGATTAACTCAAATTCCCACCCGTGATGCCAATTTACCTCAGCACCTACCCCCTCAAACATGTCGAACAAAAAATTCCAAGGCACGCAAAAAAGGCAAGAAAATACAATCTGAAGGGATAAAGTCATCATCAGAATCTGACTCAGATATAACACAGAAGTTGTAAATATGAGACAGAGAATTAAGAAGAACTATGATTGGGGGTAAGAGGGGAATAAATTGGAAGATTGGGATTGACATTTATACATATAGAATAGATCACTTATAAGGACCTACCATATAGTACAGGGAACTCTGCTCAAAGCTCTGAGATGGCCTATATGGGAAAAGAATCTTTAAAATAACTGGATATATGTATATCCAATTCACTTCGCTATACTCCTGAAACTAACACAACAGTGTAAATCAACGGCACTCCAATGAAAACTTCAAATAAATAAATAAAACAACTATGATTAGTACGTTCAAGTCTGCAATGGGGAAGACAGAGTACACGCAAGATTAGATTTCAGCAGAGATGGAAAAAATAAGAAGGAATTAAATGGAAATGTTGGAATTACAACCAAAGTGCTCTATGTGACCTCCTTATCTTTAGTCTGTTTTCCCCTGTAACTCACCAACCACATCACTAACACAGTAATTTTTTGTAACTATCAACATAACACACCTCCACTTTGCTTGAAGTCACTCAGTCGTGTCTGACTCTTTGCTATCCCATGGACTGTAGCCCACCAGGCTCCTCTGTCCATGGGATTTTCCAAGCAAGAATACTGGAGTGGGTTGCCATTTCCTTCTCCAGTTTGCTTAAGAATCTTCAAAAATAGGCCATAGAATAAAGAATAGTTAGGACTGGAGCCATATATATTCAGAAATAAAAGCTGGCTGCATCATTTCTTAGCTGTGAGACCTAAAACAACTGAAACACTTGCTGAGTTTCTGTTTCTGTATCTGAAAAGTAGGAATAATAATAATAAACCTATTATGACGTTAAAATAGTAAGACACTAACATTATTCACAGTATGCACTAAGGGATAAAGGATAGCAACTATTGTCAACTCTATGAAATCCTAAGCTTCAGAATTTCAAGCCTCTCTTCTTTCATGTCACCGTTTACAGTCTTGACATCAGCATATGTATCTGCCATTCTTTTCCACTTTATCCAATCAAGTCATATTCTTTAACAACCCTAATACACTGATCTATCCTAGAGTCTCTGTGGTTAGTCAATAAAGTCTTCTTATGCTTCTGCAGTATTAGTGGTTTGTACCACAAATGCAAACTTCCCTGGTGGCTCAGATGGTAAAGCGTGTCTACAGTGTAAGAGACCTGGGTTCGATCCCTGGGTTGGGAAGATTTCCTGGAGAAGGAAATGGCAACCCACTCCAGTACTCTTGCCTTGAATATCCCATGGACGGAGGAGCTTGGTGCAGGCTACTATCCATGGGGTCACAAAGACCCGGGCATGACTGAGTGACTTCACTTTCANTCGATCCCTGGGTTGGGAAGATTTCCTGGAGAAGGAAATGGCAACCCACTCCAGTACTCTTGCCTTGAATATCCCATGGACGGAGGAGCTTGGTGCAGGCTACTATCCATGGGGTCACAAAGACCCGGGCATGACTGAGTGACTTCACTTTCACAACAAATGCAACATTTATGGTATGATATCCTGTCTTCCCCCAGTTAGCTGACATGGATATTCAGGACAACGTTTTCCACTGTCCCATTTGCCTCACTCTAGCCGGTATAATTTGAATAAAGTGTACTTTTTATTTTCACCAAAACCACATCATATCCAAGATTCAAAAAGGTAGAAGTTCTTTTGCAATACTTTAAATAATTTCTACCATTTTGAAATTTCCTTAAAATATCACACAATACCGATGTTCATTCAACCCCATAAGTTGAAGAAAATTTTGTGTCTATTTCTCAAGCAGTTTTCTCAATATCTGGGTGTAAGCACATGTCAAAGAGAACTCTGCACTGCTACCATTTTTCCCGTCTCCGGTGTTTAATTTGTTATTCAGTTTCTGCTTAAGATACCGTGTTAGCAACAGCAGTTCTATTTATAGAAAATTCTACCAAATGTGACTCAGCTCTTGAATAAAAATGTTTTTCCTAAATGAAATACATAAAAAAAGACCACAATTATGTTTTGTGATAAATAGTTGGAAGCTTTCTGTGAATCATCAACAAATTACAATGATAACCATAATTCCATAGAAAGTAAATATCTTCTCTATATTTTATTTATGCTAAGTATAGCAGATGGATAGACAATACCAAGAGTTAGGATGACGTAGTTATAACTGAGAGAGGAAAACTTACTAATACTTGATAGTAACAAATAAAATATTAATGAATTTAATAGAATACATCACATTATCTTTTTTAATCTTTCAGTAACATCTCTCAGGCATTAATCTGAGTCTGGTTTGTATTACCTTATAAGCTGTATCCGCAGTTTTGTAGAAATATGTTTTACAACCTCAGGTGAGTCACAGTTTTCCCACTATGGTGATATTTCTATGCTCCTCTCTCTGTCACCTCATGTGCCTAAAAATCCTTGTACTTCCCTCAAAGTACTTTCACAGGTTCCTTCCAAAAATTCAAGTACTTAGTTTGACTCACCTCCTGCTTGTACAGCATCTTTCTGAACAGTGTTATTCTTTAGAGCAAGAATCCCAAGTACAGTACTTGCATTCCTCCACACAGAATAAGCTTTTCATAGATATTCAATAAATTAACTATAAATTCTAGGAAGGACCGACTTTTCTGAATTGATCAAATGAGCAAACTAATAGCTTGGACAATATAGGAATTTCCTAACTTTGTGGCTGAGATGATAAAACTGAGATTAAAAAATTGTCATCCAGATTCCTGTTCTAATATGCTTTCAAATCTCCCTCTCTATAGTGTGTAATCTTATGCATAGGTGTTCTTAACAACCAGAGGGAAATGATCTTTGTATAGATATTGAGATATGAGAATATTGATCACATTTTGACTAATAAAAAACATGATATGTGAAAGTCGCTCAGTCGTGTTAACACCCAGTCAAGTTAAATCTTTTTTCCTCCTCCCCAAACAGTTTTGACTTATGAGATGAGAGAGTTAAAGACATATTTTTGAATAGACTATTATGTATACTTGATTTTGGCCTTCCCAGGTAGTGCTAGTGGTAAAGAATCCGCTTGCAAATGCAGGAGATACAAGAGACCTGGGTTCCATCCCTGGGTCAGGAAGGTCCCCTAGAGGAGGAAATGGAAATCCACTCCATATTCTTGCCTGGAAAATCCCATGGACAGAGGAGTTTGGCGGGCTACAGTCCATGGGAATGCAAGAGTTATACACGACTGAGTGACTAACACAACACATACTTGATTTGGATGGAATTCATTAGAATATTTGAAAAGCTGAATTCAGTGGAAGGGTCATATTAGTTCATTCATCAAACTTTTCATGTCATAGACAAGAGAAAAAAATTCCAGCAAGAACTGATGCTTTATTTTTTGTGATGCGTTAACTGCTCCAGTTAACTGTCAGATGTTTTCAAGTATGTTTATCACGTCAGGTTACATACATATAACTTCATCTTTCCTGGGATAAAGAATGGTCTATAAAATTGCTGAAGACAGCTGATACTGCCATTTTCCAAAGGCGTGATCTTACTCCTCTGGGTACACAGGATTATTGGAGATTCGGGGTCGAAGAGTCTTGAAGAACCGCACAGAACATACCGGTAAAGGCTGAGAGCAAATATAAAGAGAGTGAGAGCGGTTCTGCTTTCCCATCTTAGCCCTCTTAACTAGCAGCTCTACCTATGGATTTTACATCTTCCCTCCCAGCTTCCATTTCATGGTCAGATATTTCAAAGCTAACCTCTCAAGAACAATCAGTTGCTTTTCACTTTACTCTGTGAACCTACCAGCCGTTTTCACGGCTCCCATTTCTGAGGGCTGAGGACAGCTAGAAAAGTAACATAAACAAAAATTCAACCACCACTACAATACCCTGATGAACTAGCCTCCACCATAAATCGACCCTGCCTAATTTTTTCAATCAAGACATATGTAAGTATTGATAAAACCTACTGTATAGCACCGGGAACTCTTCTTAACACATTGTGGTGGCCTGAATGGGAAGGAAGTCCAAAAGGGAGGGGATACATGTATGGCTGATTCACTTTGCTGTGCAGTAGAAACTAAGGCAATGTTGTAAAGCAACTATACTCCAATAAAAATTAGTTTCAAAAACTTACACTAGCCACATTAAAGAGAATGAAGTCTACATTAGAAAAGCAATAAATATTTTAAATCTATGAGTTTTTAAAAGAATAAATAAAATATCTGTAATGAAACTAAAAAAAAAAAAATCCTTTGCTTAAAATTGAACTGATGGAGGCTCTCATTCCAGTCATTTGTTAAATTTAAAACCTTCATGAGTAAAATTGTGAGGAAGCAGGATAGGGCTTCCCTGATGGCTCACGTGGTAAATAATGCACTTGCAATGCAGGAGACCTGAGTTTGATCCCCTAGAGAAGAGAATGGCTACCCACTCCAATATTCTTGCCTGGAGAATCTTATGGACAGAGGAGCCTGGCCAGCTATAGTCCATGGGGTCACAAAGAGTCCGACACAACTTAGCGACTGAACAACAACATTCACAGTAGTCAGGGTTGTGTATACAACCAGTGAAGAGGATCTGTATGGGGCCCCCACATATGCAATATCATTCCCCTCATAATAACTTTTATTCTTCATATTAGAGTTTTTAAAAGCTTCCTCCACTCACTCAAAGTCTGGAAATAGAGAATACTGGATGCCAATTCCTCTCAGCTTGCTGGCCACCTTAGTACTTCTCCATAACTCCACTAACTGTACCATCTCCAAAATTTCTCAAAATATTCATCCTTTCTTAGGTCTTCCCCTCCTATCTCAGTTAAAAAAACAAACAAACAAAAAAAAACTTTCCAAAGTTTTATTTCTTTTTCACTTTTACTTTCCATGTCATCTCATTCTCATCTTCAATCTCATCATTTCCATTTTTCCTTTTTCAAAGCTCTTCCTTGATACTATGCAATCTTTGGTCCACCACTTTTCTTTTAGCTAGCAAATGCTGAAAAAAATGATTTTGGCTCCTGTATCCATTTAATTACCATCTGTTCATTTCTTAAACATTTTCTTTTTGGCTCCAAAATTACAACATTATCACACAGATTTGGAAGCAGTAAAGACACTTCTTTTTTTTTTTTTTTGATGAATATCACAATCTGATTTTTCAGTCTCCAAGACTATGCTAAAACTATTCCATCAGAGATCAGCTATGTAATCACCAGATTCAATGACATTTTCTCACTTCAAAAACTCCTATAAGACATTTACCACCACTGATTAACTCCTTTTCAAGTTTCTCCTACTTGGCAAAATGATGTGTGGAAAACTATACCCTCTTGACTTAGAATTTATCATGGAGAATATATTGTCATTTCTGTTTGGATGTAATTCTTTAATAAACCCCAGTTGACAGCAAAAGAAGTTCCTTCCAAGCCAAGGACATTCTGCTGGTTGTAAGGAATCTTGTTGAAGAGAAAATTTAGATGGCTGATACTCAAGTTTGTGTCCAGAGAAAGACTGTTCTGCAGAGAAGTGGAGAGGGGAACACAAATGTAGACATTGTACAGAGTTAGAAGAAAAGGTGTTACTATTGATAGAGTAAAAAGTAGGGGATTTGAGAGACAGAAATATTTATGTGGCTTTTATTAGTGAAATTTTGTGTGCTTGATTACCAAAATTATAAGCTTTTTGATATGACTCAATATTGTATAGAAATAAGAATGGTTTGTTGACTTAGGATGGAGATCAATCATCCTGCATGTAAAACTAGAAACTGGATATCTTGATGGCTATTGGAGTCCTCAAACCTACATTACATTCTTCTGTTTGAGGCTACTCTTTAATCACTTTGATGGGTAGTAATAGTAGTGGTTTTGCAAGTAGTAGACCAGTAGTCCATAACTTCCATTGAGAATTTGCAATTAGACAGGCAACATAGAAATATTTTGCATGGAATATCTCACTTAAAATCTATACAAAATTGTAAGCACTGCTAACTCATTTTTCAGATAAATACATTGGGGCTTAGATAATTATAGATAACTGCTATAATTATATTTATTTTTAATTATACCTAAACTTTCCAATCTATATCTTACTGATGTTGCTGTTCAGTTCTAAGACATGTCTGGCTCTTTGCCATTACCCCATGGACTGCAGCACACCAGGCTTCCCTGTCCTTCACTAACTCCTGGAGCTTGCTCAGACTCATGTCCACTGAGTTGCTGATGCCATCTCCTCCTGCCCTCAGTCTTTCCCAGCATCAGAGTCTTTTCCAATAAGTCAGTTCTTCTCATCAGGTGGCCAAAGTATTGCAGCTTCAGCATCAGTCTTTCCAATGAACATTCAGGGTTGCTTTCCTTTAGGATTGACTGGTTTGATCTCCATGCTGTACAAGGGACCCTCAAAAATCATCTTCAGCACCACAATTCAAAAGTATCAATTCTTCGGTGTTTAGCCTTCTTTATGGTCCAACTCTCACATACGTAACTGCTGGAAAAAACATAGCTTTGACTATACAGACCTTTGTCAAAAAAGTGGTGTCTCTGCCTTTTAACATGGCTGTCTAAATTTGTCACAGCTTTTCTTCCAAGGAGGAAGCAACTTTTAATTTCATAGTTGCAGTCACTGACTACAGTGATTAGGAGCCCAAGAAAATAAAATCGGACACTGTTTCCAATTTTTCCCCATCTATTTGCCGTGAAGTAATGGGACTAGATGCCATTATCTTAGTGTTTTCAATGTTAAATTTTAAGCCAGCTTTTTCCCTCTCCTCTTTCACCTTCATCATGAGGCTCTTTAGTTCCTCTTTGCTTTCTGCCATTAGAGTGGTATCATTTGCATATCTGAGATTGTTGATATTTATCCCAGCAATCTTAATTCCAGCTTGTGCTTCATCCAGCCCAGCATTTGTCATGATATACTCTGCATACAAGTAAATAAGCAGGGTGATAATATACAGCCTTACATACTCCTCTCCTAACTTTGAACCAGTCTGTTGTTCCATGTCTGGTTCTAACTGTTGTTTCTTGAAAACATACATATTTCTTGACAACATACAGATTTCTCAGGAGCAGATAACATGGCCTGGTATTCCCATCTCTAAGAATTTTCCACAGTTTGTGGTGATCATACAATCAAAGGCTTTAGCAAAGTCAGCTGAGTAAAAGTAGATATTTTTCTGAAATGTCCTTGCTTTTTCTATGATCCAGCAGATATTGGCAGCTTGATCTCTGATTCCTCTGCTTTTTCTAAATCCAGTTTATACATCTGGAAGTTTTAGGTTCCATACTTTTGGAGCCTAGCTTGAAGGATTTTGAGCATAATCTTGTAAAATGAACCCAACTGTACAGTAGGCTGAACATTCTTTGGCATTGCCCTTCTTTGGGACTGGCATGAAAACTAATATTTTCCAGTCCTGTGGCCTTTGCTGGGTTATCCAAATTTGGTGACATATTGAGCATAGCATGTTAACAGCCTTATCTTTCAGAATTTCAAATAGCTCAGCTGGAATTCCTTCGGTTCCACTAGCTTTGCTCTTAGTGATGCTTCCTCAGGTCCACTTGCCTTACACTCCAGATGTCTGGCTCTAAGTGAGTGACTTCATCATCATGGTTATGTGAGTCATTGAGACCTTTTTTTTTTTTTTTAATTGTTCTTCTGTGTATTCTTGCCACCTATTCTGAATCTCTTCTGCTTTGGTTGGGTCCTTGCAATTTCTGTCCTTTATTATGCCCATCTTTGCTTGAAATATTCCCTTGGTATTTCCGATTGTCTTGAAGACATCTCTAATCTTTTGTATATTGTTTTCCTCTATTTCTTTGCATTGAACAGTGAGCAAGTCTTTCTTAACTCTCCTTGCTATTCTTTGGAACTCTGCATTCACATGGGTTTATCTTTTCTTTTCTCCTTTCCTTTCACTTCTTTTCACAGCTATTTGTAAGACCTACTCAAACAACCATTTTGCCTTTTTGCATTTTTTTTCCTTGGGGATGGTCTTGATCACTGCCTCTTGTACAGTGTCATGAACCTCCATCTATAGTTCTTCAGGCACTCTATCAGATCTAATCCCTTGAATCTGTTTGTCACTTCCACTGTATAATCATAAGGGATTTGATTTAGGTCATACCTGAATGGTCTGGTGGTTTTCCCTACTTTCTTCAATTTAAGTCTGAGTTTGGCAATAAGGAGTTCATGATCTGAGCTGCAGTCAGCTCCCAGTCTTGTTTTGCTGACTGTATAGAGCTTCTCCATCTTTGGCTGCAAAGAATATAATCAATTTGATTTCAGTATTGACCATCTGGTGATGCCCATGTGTAGAGTCGTCTTTTGTTTTGTTGGAAAAGGTGTTTGCTATGACCAGTGCGTTCTCTTGGCAAAACTCTGTCAGCCTTTGCCCTGCTCCATTCTGTACTCTAAGGCCAAACTTGCCTGTCACTACAGGTATTTCTTGACTCCCGACTTTTGCTTCCAATCCCCTATGAAGAAAAGTACTTTTTTTTTTTTTTTCAGTTATAGAAGATCTTACAGATCTTCATATACCTGTTTAACCTCAGCTTCTTCAGCATTAGTGGTTGGGACATCAACTTGGATTACTGTGATGTTGAACGATCTGTCCTGGAAACAAACCGAGATCATTCTGTTGCTTTTGAGATTGTACCCAAGTCCTGTATTTCAAACTCTTTTGTTGACTATGAGGGCTAGTCCACTTCTTCAAAGGGATTCTTGCCCACAGTAGTAGATATAATGGTCATCTGAATTAAGTTTGTCTACTCCTGTCCCTTTTAGTTCACTGATTCATAAAATGTCAATGTTCACTTTACATTGCCTTCTCCTCTGTGAGGACATCCAACTTACATTGATTCATGGACTTAACATTCCAGGTTCCTATGCAATATTGTTCTTTACAGCATTGGACTTTACCTTCACCACCAGACACATCCACAACTGAGTATCGTTTCCACTTTAGCCCAGCCTCTTCATTCTTTCTCGAGCTATTTCTCTGCTCTTCCCCAGTTGCATATTGACATCTACTGACCTGGGTAGCTTATCTTCTGATGTCACATCTTTTGGCCTTTTCTTACTGTTCATGGGGTTCCAGAGGCAAGGATACAGAAGTGGCTTGCCATTCCTTCTCCAGGGGACCACATCTTGTCTGAACTCTCCACCATGACCTGTCTTGGGTGGCCTCACATGCATGGCTCATAGCTTCAGTAAGTTACACAAGGCTGTGATCCATGTGATCATTTCATTAGCTTTCTGTAATTGTGTGTTGTGTTTTTTTTAATTCTGTAGTCTGTGGGATTGTAGTTCTTACTTCTTTTGTCTTTCCTCTGATGGATGAGGATAAAAGCCTTGTGCAATCTTCCTGATAGGAGGGACTGGCTATGGGAAACTCTAGGTCTTGCTCAGTTGGGCAGGTCCATGCTCAGTAAATCTATACTCCAGTTTTCTGCTGTTAGTATTTTTGCCTGAGGTACTCCAGTCCTGGAGTTTACAGGCTCTGTGGTAGGGCTAAAGCTGACCTCCAAAAGGACTAAGGCCAACATGTGCCTCCCACGTCTGCAAATGCCATAGCTTCTGTCCCTGCTGCAGGCCACTGCTGACGCATGCCTCCATGGGAGACCTTCAAACACTCACAGGCAAGTCTGGCTCAGACTCCTGTGGGGTCATTGCTCCTTTCCCCGGGTCCTGGTGTGCACAAGGGTTTGTTTATACCTTCCAAGAGTCTCTGTTTCCCGTAGTCCTGTGGAAGTTCTGTAATGAAATCCTGCTGTTCTTCAAAGTCATATTCCCTGGGGATTCCCTGTCCCTTTGCCTGACCCCCAGGTTGTGAAGTCTCATGTGGAGTCTAGAATGTTTGCAGCAGTGTGAGAACTTCTTTGGTATTATTGTTCTTCAGTTTGTGGGTCACTCACCCAGCAGGTAAGGGATTTGATTTCGACATAATTGTGCCCCTTCTACTGTCTTGTAGTGGCTTCTCCTTTGTCCCTGGACATTGAGTATTTTTTTTTTTTTTTTTTTTGGTGGGTTCCAACATCCCCTATCAAAGGTTGTTCACCAGCTAGTTGTGATTTTGATGTTCTGGCAGGAGAAGATAAGCGCAAGTCCTTCTATTCCACCACCTTTGCTTCATCACTTAGAAACTATTATTTAAAAGGGAGATAAAAGGTATAAAATCAAAATTCAGCTGAAATGTATATTTTGTACAAAGTTTTGGTTTCTCTGGAGAGATGTCCAGCTGCCAGTGCAAAAATAAGTCTCTTGTTGCTAGAGTGTGTTGGTAGGGAACCATGGTGCTGCTGTTGGACAGAGGGCTGATCTCCCTGGAGAGACAGGGGTACCTTGCTTTACCATTGCTTATATACCCTATTAGGCAAGAAAGATTCTTATTAGCAGGTTGTCACATTTTTGTTTATCTTTTTATGTTCTGGTGTGGATCTGATATTTCTTACATCCTTAGTGTCTAGCAGGATGTGTGATACTGAGAATAACTGTTTAGTGCACACGTCTGCACACATAAAAGGTATCCTAATAGATTCAAGACAAACAAGATGCAAAGTTTCTGCTGTTCAGCTTCTAAATTGATCTTTCAAATTAATATTTAGAAACTCTTTACCGTCCCTAAAATAATGCCTGGACCGCTTCTTTAAGTGGAAAGTCCCTGGGAAAAATCACAAGGCACAAACTCAGTGAGGGCAGAAACTATATATGTTGAGTATGCCATTGACTAATATGTCTAGTATCCATGCTGATAGAATATTTGGTCACTTATAAAATATATGGATAAGTCAGTCCTAAGAGATGCTGCTGCTGCTAAGTCACTTCAGTCGTGTCCAACTCTGTGCGACCCCATAGACGGCAGCTCAACAGGCTCCCCCGTCCCTGGGATTCTCCAGGCAAGAACATGGGAGTGGAGTGACATTTCTGTATATAATTGTGTACTGCATATGATTATCAGCTCTTCTAGGGTTTAGTGCCTAAGCATCAGTATTCCAAAAGATATTGGACTAAATGTAAAGAGAAGGAAGGAAGGAGAGTGGGAAGGAGGGGGAAAGAATTGTTGAGATTTCTNTCACATATTTATTAAAGTAAAAAGGGAAGCAACACTTCACCATGTGTGTTTACTGATCCACACACATACCATGGAAATATAAGAACATGCCAAAGAGTGATCAACACAAATTCCTGGCAATGGCTATATCAGAAGAGAAAGCTCATGGAATGAAGAACATGAGGTGCCGACTCTATCAGTAAAGACTCTTGTTCTTAAACTCTGTGTTGGCTGCAAATGTATTCATATTGCTCTCTTCACTCTAAAAATATTTCACAATCACATTTTAAGTCAGGCAACATGACATTCTAAGGCTATTTCACAGGGGCAAAAATAAATTATACAATTTAGTATCCCTAAGTTTATCATTATTTTGCAGGAGGCAAAAAGAAAAAATTATGCACATAACAATAATTGTAAACTTGAGTCAAAAAGAGAAAAAATAACTGCAGTCCAGATTTCCATTGAAGAATCCGTAGACATTTTATACTTCAAAGAGAAAATAAAGCTGATGTTTTAGGCCAGAATACCTTGATGCTTATAGTATTTTCTGTTATTATAGATAATTACATATGTGGAACACCTCATGCTTATTTGTCAAGTAGGGTTTTTAGTACATTGTAATTTTTTAACTACATTTTCTTAAAACTACATTATTTAAAACAGTATGTATATACTTGTATTCTATGAATTTTCTGCAAGTCTTTCCTGACTTCTCTATAAAAGTTATGGTGTTTCTTTTAAAAGCATGGTATGGCTTACTTACCTATGTGGTTTCTTTGGCAGACTTTTAAAATAAGGTTTTAATAAAAATAGTATATGATTTTTTAAGTCAGGGAATTAGTGACAGTTATTCTAATATAAGTGACCCAACTATATCTTAAATACTGCTTCCAGGCAGTAAATCGGTAATCAAACACTAATAACGGTGGTACATGGGGAAGAAATACTTTCTCCTAAACATGCAATTTTAAGGATGAATATATGAAGTATCTTTTCCGTTACTGGGAATCAAGATAGCCAATCTTTGGAGGTTATTTCCTTATAGGAAAACAATGAACAATTTTTCATAGAAGTAAATATTAACTGTAATAAGTAATTCATAAATAATATTTTAGTTCTTGAAAAGGCAGTTGTGTACACACAGATATATTTTTCATCTTTCGGTTGAGAGGACCTAGAAGCAAGAACATTCTACTATTATTTATCACATCTAGCACTTAGATCTTGATGGCTAATACTATTCTCCAATAAAATGTATACTGAACTATTACTTGGGCTTCCCTGATAGCTCAGTTGGTAAAGAATCTGCCTGAAATGCAGGAGACCCACTTGATTCCTGGGTCAGGAAGATCCACTGGAGAAGGGCTAGGCTACCCACTCCAGTATTCTTGGGCTCCCCTCATGGCTCAGCTGGTAAAGAATCTGCCTGCAATGTCGGAGACCTGGGTTCAACCCCTGGGTTGGGAAGATCCTCTGGAGAAGCGCATGGCAGCCCACTCCAGTATTCTGGCCTGGAGAATGCCATGGACTGTATAGCCCATGGGATCACAAAGAGTATTACTTGATGCTTCCCTAGAACTAATACTGATGTCTTCACGTCTTGGTTTCCCAAAATGAACTATAAGTTTCTATGACTCAGGGTTCAGCAAATATCAATATTTAACTAGTTGAAACATAGCCTATGTTTCAACCATTATGGAGACAAGGTGTCCACCTCTCTTGATCACAAATACTAATGGAAAGACAATAAAGAAATATCTAAGTAAGACATTTTCTAGTTATTATCTATAAGACAAGATATTTTCTAAAACAAGATATTATCAAAGAGACCAAGTAGTTAAAGAATAAAAGACAAACTAGGATCCGACCCTAAAACACTCCAAGTGTTAAAGGTCAAATATAACAGAGGCCAAAAATGACTAAGAAGAAGCAGTCAATACAATATTAGGAAGGAAGAGATTGTGATATCACAGAAAATAATCAAAGTATATTTAAAGAAAAAGGGATGGTAAAAAAGGATTGACTATTACTGAAAAGTTAGAAAGAAAAAAAGTTCCCTTAGATTTAGGCAACATGGAGAAATGTAATGACTTTTTCAAGAGTACTGGAGTTGCAATTAAGTAAAATTGTAATAGGCTTAAGAGGGAAAGAGAGGGAGGGGTTGGAGGCCATGAAGAGAGATCACAATTTTAAGAATTTTTTTTTTTTTAATAAAAGAGGGAAGAAATATGTGTCTGTTACCTAGTAGATTACATGGAGTCAAAGGACATTTGAGGGTTTTGTTTTTTCTTTGGGGTTGGTTTTGTTTTGCTCATTTTAAGATGGATGTTTCCAGGATACGTGTGTATGCTGATGGAGATGAAACGGTTGAGTGAGAAGGACCCATGATGTATGAGACAGAATCCATAAGCTGAAAAGTGATGTTTTAAAATACTGCAGAACTGATCTGACCCTGGCCCTTCAGGCTCATAAATGGAGAACAGTCCTTATTGTTCTTATTAGCAAAGAACTGGGTCAGCAGAGAAAAATTAAACTTGGCATAACCCCAATCCCCATGCTGACCATGAATCTCAAGCTTCTCTCTTTTCCTTCATCTACTAATTTATTTTACATCCATTGCTGTTAGCAAGTCCTGAGATATATGTAATGTCATCCTTTCTATAGGTCCCTTATGACATGTAACTAATGTCTTTAAAAAGAAATGGTCAAAATTATATAATGAAATGAAGGAAGAAACAATAAAGACTGTTATCCACAAATTTATAAACCAGCTTTTAAAAATATTCAAAAATGTATCAGACACTGAATTTTTAAAATGATGGCTATGTACTGAAGTACAGTTTAAGCACCAGTTAAATGGTAAGGGACTGGGTGATGGAGAGAGACCCAACTGGAAAGGTAAGGCCAAGTTAATGAAAGTAAGAGGAACACAGATAGGAGGGAAGGGAGGGGGCACGTGGTATTGGAGAAAAGTTCAGAAAGTCCAGAGGCTGCTGAAGTTTTTCCATGTGACTTATTGTGCCCAATTCACTGTTCATGCATGCACACATACACAGACACACATTCATATATTTATGTCAGTTTCCTGCGAACAGTCCGGGCAGGATTTTCAGAGCAGGGCTGGACCAATTAGATGACCAGAAAGTGAAAGTGGCTCAGCCGTGTCCGACTCTGTGACCCCATGGACTATATAGCCCATGGAGTTCTCCAGGCCAGAATACTGGAGTGGGTAGCCATTCCCTTCTCCAGGGGATCTTCTCGACCCAGGGATCGAACCCAGGTCTCCCGCATTGCAGGCAGATTCTTTACCAGCTGAGCCACCAGGGAAGCCCACAACCACAGACAAGTCAAGTTCAGCTCCTGCCAGGCACTGCCAGGATCCAAGACCACATGCTTTAAGGAGATGAAGGCAAGGCTCAAGTCTTAGGGCCCACTTCAGCTTTTCAGAGTCAGCTGAGCTGAACTATTGTAAAAGAGGCTCCAGAGTCTACTAGGATTCTATTCTGGTCTTGGCTGAGACGCACAGCTCTGGGAAACTATGTGTATTGCAGCATCTCTCGGAGATGCAATAACAAGGTATGAGCAAGACTACTGACCTGTGAGACTGTGACTACAGGGCCTGGCGCAAAAGAAAAAGACAAGAAAAGAAAAGAATGAACTCTGGTTGTAAATCCACTCAGTTCATTCAGTCTTTAGATTAACAAATACAATTGTTTGAATTACTTATTCACTATATGAAAAAATTGTTGCAAATATCCTAAACATTCTAAACTGATACTTATAAGTTATTTAATAACCACATGCTCAGATGGCTTCTGGAAATAAAAGTGTTGAATAAAAACAACTTGAGTCATGATGAATAAGAATTAACTTTTAGTTTTGGAGGAATAACTAAATATGTTTTGTTTTTCTACTATATAGATAATGCTGGATAATATTAAAAATTTTTAATAGCTGTATATAATTAACTTTAAACCTCATTTTCATCTCAAAGTGACAATATACTATATAACTATTAGTGACCCAACAAACCTTATTTTTCTTTCCTGCTTTCACTGAAGAACCTAGTTTGCAGCTTAGAAATTTTGTAAATTAAATACATGCATTATTGCTTTGTCTTACTTATTTTAAAAAATTTTAAAGTCAATAACTAGTATGCTTTAGTTATGAATGTTTATATTTGGTTACACATGTGTAACATTTTGGATACACATGTATTTTCATGCTGACTTTATATAATATATATATATATCACAAGAATAGTTTTTTATTCATGGAATTACAAATTTTATCAAAATAAGCAAAAAGTAATCTTCTAAAAATATAAAAATAATAATAGGATGAGACCATAACAAATATAGTGAAGATAATCATAAAAAAACTGAAGTATACAGAAAATGGCCTTAAACAGAAAAAAATGGGAAAGTTAATCAAAGATATACCTCTTCCACACATCAATGATCAAAGAGAATCAAATTTGTTTTTCAAGATCATTCTAGAGTTAGAACCATCTTGATGAACTTGTTGCTACTTTTCTTTCAATAGCCTGAAAAATTATAAAAGTAATTTAAGATAATGGTGTTTAATTATGATTCCTGGGTTATCAACTGATTTAAAAACTTTATTTTAATCATCCTGCCTTATAATACTTCAGTAATACTATAAGACACTATAGTATTATATGGCTTTTCCAGTAGTCACATATGGATGTGAGAGCTGGACCACGAAGAAGACTGAACACCAAAGAATTGATGCTTTTGAACTGTGGTGTTGGAGAAGACTCTCTTGAGAGTCCCTTGGATGACAAGGAGATCGAACCAGTCAATCCTAAAGGAAATCAGTCCTGAATATTCATTGGAAGGACTGAGGCTGAAGCTGAAGCTCCAATACTTTGGCCACCTGATGTGAAGAGCTGATTGATTGGGAAAGACAATACTGAGAAAGACTGAGAACAGGAGAGGGAGCAACAGAGGATGAGATGTTTGGATGGCATCACCGACTCAATGGACATGAATCTGAACAAACTCCAGGAGATGGTGAAGACAGGGAAGCCTGGCGTGCTGTAGTCCATGAGGTCACAGTTGTATACAATTAGTGACTGAACAACAACAANTTGATTGGGAAAGACAATACTGAGAAAGACTGAGAACAGGAGAGGGAGCAACAGAGGATGAGATGTTTGGATGGCATCACCGACTCAATGGACATGAATCTGAACAAACTCCAGGAGATGGTGAAGACAGGGAAGCCTGGCGTGCTGTAGTCCATGAGGTCACAGTTGTATACAATTAGTGACTGAACAACAACAAGTAGTATTATATAGTATCATAGTACTGTATCTATATTAAACAATGAAAAAAAACCTACAATACTGCTACCCAAATAGTAAGGTTTGGGCAAAAAAATGCTCATAAAATCCTATCCCAGAGCCAAGAGCTACCCAAGGTCTTGGGCTGCCGTATCAGGTACTCCAGTGAAAATGGTGACAGTAGCTGTCAGCTTAGCCTGAAGCTCGGTCAGAGTGCAGACCTCAAAGGGTGATATTTGAAAAATTGCCTGCATTTTGTCTTGGAAAGGTAACATTTGCCCTTTCTCGAAAAATTGCTTTTTTACTCAGGGGCTTATGGGCCCTAAGACTTGAAAACTGAAAGTTAGAAGCTCTCTTAATTATTTTTGGTATCACGTCAGGGACAGTTTTAAGGAAAGATGTGTTTAGCGTAGATGGCACCACCCTAGAAAATGATTCCTTCTGTGCCTACTACTACACATCACAGGAGAAAACTATAAGAGAAACCTGATACAGATGGTTTAGAATTTCAGAAATGTGAGAGCTGAAGAAATCCACCGCAAGGTGATCTAACACAACGATTGGCACGAATGAAGAAATTAATGCCCTAGAGTTTAAAGGGCTTGTGCACACTCACGCACACCACATGCATGCAACTGGATAACGATACAGAAAATTTCCTAAGTTNCCTGGGAGACACAACTACCGAGCCCACATGCTGCAAGTGCTGAAACCCACATGCCTTAGAGCCGGTGTTTGCAACAGGAGAAGCCACCACAGTGAGAAGCCTGTGTACTGCCACTAGAGACTGCCCCCCTCTAGAGAGTAGCCTCTGTTTGCCACAGCTAGAGAAAAGCTCACACAGCAATGAAGATCCCAGTTCAGCCAAAAAGATATAAATTAATAATATACATGAATATTTGTTTTAAGAAAGGGGCCATCTGCATATAGTGGAAATCAGCATTTGGCATCATGAGGAGGCTGTCAACATGTTCTCAGCTTCTTTTTCCCTTCTCCCTAGATTTGGGTGCTTTGCACACCCTGATGTCCTCTACTCCCAGCTCACTGATACCAACGAACTCACCGTTTCATGTGACCCTCCCAGTGCCTAGTGCGTCCCTCCCCTACATTCATGTCCCAAGCTCATGCCCCGTGCATGCAAGGGCTAATGGGTGTTGGATCAAATGAGTCCACAAAGATAAAGTGCTGTGGGAAGCCAACACAGTATGACAGTTGTTTTCAGTTGCCTTTATTTTCCCTTCCACTCTTTCTTCAGCCATCCTTATGGACTTTTAGCAGCATATATGATTTGCAATAATGTTTATTATTACTTGCATGGAATGACCCTTTGTCTCAAAATACTGTGTACCAAAGTTTTTTTCCAGATGAGCCTTGAAATAAAAAGAGGGGTGGGGTGCGTGGGAGAGGGGGGTGTTGCCCTTTATACACACCAAATAAAGAATGAAAGGTGAAAGCAAGACAAATCTACACTGAGAATTACCCAAAACTTGGAATTAAGCACACTGTAAGTAGTAACTCAGCAACTAATTTTGTTTCTAAAGCAGGTATTAAAAGGTTCCTTTGCTTACTGGAAAAAGCTGAGATACAGAGAAATTTAGTAATTTGATAATATGTGATGCAGAGCGCTGAAATTCAAAGCTGAGTCATTCTGATTTCAACACGTAGTCCCTTCTTCTGTATTGTCTGTCGTTAATCAACTTTACACGGTAGAACTTTTGGGTAAAGTGGAAAAAATCAACTGAAATTCACCTCTTTCTAAGTCTGGATGATAACACAAATTTGATAAGCATGAAAATAGTCATAAATTATAGCCATGGATTTGAATTACAGGAGACACATATAAATCTCTACACTGAACAGCTTTGTCCTTCACTTACATTTGCAGTGAAGGCCGTGTCTGAACAGTTGCTGGCAGAGCTGCTGGAGTTTACCTGTTTGGGTTCACTGCCTGGCCCTGCCTCTGTGCACAGTATCTGGCACTGTCTTTCTAGAATACATGCCTCCAGGGACCGCAGAGCATTTATCTTCATCTGGAGCACTTGCGAGTAAATGGGACCCAGCACAACCCACTAGATGAAACTTGACCTTGTTTATTTCCGATGACTTCAGAGATCCGATCTCTCCCTATCAATCACGTTGGCAGATGATTTCAGGTTTCTGCCATCTGTACACAAGGAAAAGCACTTTCGCGCACTGAATTTTTGTTTGTTTGTAAAGAGCTTCAACTTTAAAATTCTGCTTTTTCTGAGCTTAATGAAGCTTGAAATTGCTGACCTACAGAACATTTTACTTTCTAATGCTTTTTCTGAATAGCAATAATACTTGAACATCTTGTCAAACTTGAAAAGACTAATTTTTTGTCCCAAACTTTGTCTTGGAGAAACCCAAAGTCACATTTGGCAGGGAAATATTGTTGTTGCACCTGCAGCTATAGCAGAGGCTACCATTTATTGAGTGTACTTTCTGTCATGGACATTGCTAAGGATTTCATACACTGATCTCATTTATTCAGACAGCACAAGAACTCTGAGATGCATGTTTCATTGTCCCTATTTTGCCAATCAGTAAAGGAAGATTCTGGAAAAGGCAATGGCACCCCACCCCAGTACTTTTGCCTGGGAAATCCCATGGATGAAGGAGCCTGGTAGGCTGCAGTCCATGGGGTCGCACAGAATCGGACACGACTGAAGCGACTTAGCAGCAGCAGCAGCAGCAAAGGAAGATTCAGGGAAATTTACCTAGGGTCTGCTCATGATTGAATGCATACACATAATTTGCACTGAAACTGAGGCCAAGGACAGTATTCTGAATGACAAGGGATAAAAAGAAAAGGTACAAAGATAAGAACTCACATTTGAGCCCAGGACATTATGCAAACCACAGGGAAACAAGTGCAATGAGAACATACCATTTCTCTGGAAACATCTTCAGTTCTGTGCCAAAGTCTTGATCACCTTCTGTGACCAGCCTAGTGATGTTCAACCCTGGCTCTACCTCCCAATCACCTGGAAAGCTTTTTGAAAAATACTGACTGTTTGAGACCTACCACATAGATCAAAACACCTGGGGTTGGGGTCCAAGTATCAGGTATGGATCTTAAATGCCATTTCAATAAATAGATCAGTTAACATCAGAGACATGGGTAACTGTGATTTTGGTAGAGGTGGTCGTTGTTCTTGTGGTGTTGAGGGGAGGAAGATGTGAAAGAACGACTGGGTAGAGGAAATCCCAAACAACTTCTTCTAGCATTTTCAGTCTTGCAAATTATCAGAAGCTACATCAATATTCCCTGGCACCCCCCTAGACCTGTCCTAGGTCCACTAACACCTCTGTTAAGCTTTCTGTGTCCCAACAAGCAAATTAGCCAGGCAGTTCAGTAAATATTTACAGTTTCAAAATATTTGATAACTGGATAAATAGATGAAGTGACTCAATGTCCATTGGCTCAACATAGGGCTTTTCAAATAAAGCAATGTGGCTTTTCAAAANAGGTCCACTAACACCTCTGTTAAGCTTTCTGTGTCCCAACAAGCAAATTAGCCAGGCAGTTCAGTAAATATTTACAGTTTCAAAATATTTGATAACTGGATAAATAGATGAAGTGACTCAATGTCCATTGGCTCAACATAGGGCTTTTCAAATAAAGCAATGTGGCTTTTCAAAAAATTTCCAGCATGTCATTAAAGCCCATTTTATTGCTAAAAACTCTTGCAAAATATCATGATTCTTCTCCATAGGGGGTAATTCAACAAACAAAAAAGCATAATAAATGGGAGGAATCTGGAGACTTATCTCGTTGAGTCAAAGCAGTGTCGATACCACCGTTAGAAATCTCTCCTATTTTACAGAGTAAATAATATCTGGGTAAAGAGAAATGAAGACAGAATAAAATTGCTTTTAGTTGGATAAAGCTATCTTGGAAGCTGGAAGCCNAAAATTTCCAGCATGTCATTAAAGCCCATTTTATTGCTAAAAACTCTTGCAAAATATCATGATTCTTCTCGATGGGGGTTAATTCAACAAACAAAAAAGCATAATAAATGGGACGAATCTGGAGACTTATCTCGTTGAGTCAAAACAGTGTTGATGCCACCATTAGAAATTTCTCCTATTTTACAGAGTAAATAATATCTGGGTAAAGAGAAATGAAGACAGAGAATAAAATTGCTTTTAGTTGGATAAAGCTATGTTGGGAAGCTGGAAGTCACTATAAAATAGATCCTTAGTAAATACTACAATACTTGCCACTAAGATTGCAAAATAGTAGTAAACCCAAGAGAATCTTCCACCTCTTTTAGGCACTATGTATGCCTTCTGGAAGATTTAATTTATAAGACTTGAGAAGAAAGAACACACCCTCAATAAGTCAATGGCTCCCTGCATCAATGTATATTTTTCAAACTTGGTCTCTGAAGTGTAGGAAGCTCATATACATCAGATAAATTCCTATTTCTTTGCACAAGTTTCAGAACATTCCAGAGGCATATAACCACTAAGAAAAACCATAGGCACCTCAGACAGAAACTTTTAGAAGATTGTAGGATTACATATGGATTGCAAGATTCTGTATATGAACCATAAATATCCACTTTTCTGCACACTTCTGTAGCTTTCCTGGGCCGTATTGAAAAGATTGAAATGTTTTCAAAATCTAGGTTAAAAAATAATAACACAAGCCTTTAACAGTCCTTTCAGTGGGAACAAATGTCCATCTGTTATTGATAGCTGACTAAAGGTACAGAAATATTTTTATTTACTAACTACTCAAAGTTCTTTATAAAACATGAACACTGCTAACAGACAAGGAAATTTACATAGTAGGTCTTCTTATAGACAAGATCATGGCATCTCTTTTTTTTTTCTCTCTCTTTTATTTATTTTAATTTAAATTTTTATTTTTTAGTTTATTTTGCTTTACAATACTGTATTCATTTTGCTATACATTGACATGAATCAGCNCTAGCTTTGTTCATAGTGATGCTTCCTAAGGCCCACTTGACTTCACATTCCAGGATTTCTGGCTCTAGGAGTGTGGTCACAGCATCGTAATTATCTGAGTCATGAAGATCTTTTTTGTATAGTTCTTCTGTGTATTCTTGCCACCTCTTCTATCTTCTCCTTGTGTTAGGTCCATACAACTTCTGCCCTTAATTGTGCCCATCCTTGGTTGAAATGTTCTCGTGGTATCTCTGATTTTCTTGAAGAGATCTCTACTCTTTCTCTTTCTATTGTTTTCCTCTATTTCCTTGCATTGATCACTGAGGAAGGTTTTCTTATCTCTCCATGCTATTCTTTGGAACTCTGCATCCAAAGGAGTATATCTTTCCTTTCCTCTTTTGCTCTTCGCTTCTCTTCTTTTCACAGCTGGAGTGGCGCCTGCATGGCACTGTAACGGCCGTGAGGAGATACCCCACGTCCAAGATCAGAGAAACCCTAGCAATATGGTAGGCGCTAGAGCAGCGCCTGCATTTCACTGGAGTGGCTGTGAGGAGATACCCCATGCCCAGGGGCAAAGGGGAAGCCCCAGCAAGACAGTAGGAGGGGCAAATTCTCCTTTAAAATTAAACCCCATTCCCACCAGAGAGGTCAGAGGACTCAAACAAACCTTGTATGCACCAGGACCTAGGGACCCCACAGAGACTGAGACANATTTCACTGGAGTGGCTGTGAGGAGATACCCCATGCCCAGGGGCAAAGGGGAAGCCCCAGCAAGACAGTAGGAGGGGCAAATTCTCCTTTAAAATTAAACCCCATTCCCACCAGAGAGGTCAGAGGACTCAAACAAACCTTGTATGCACCAGGACCTAGGGACCCCACAGAGACTGAGACAGAACTGTGTTTGAGTGTCTCCTGTGGAGGTATGGGTCAGCAGTGGACTGCCGCAGGGACAAGGGCTCAGGGTGCAGCAGACTTGGGTATGGCAAAGCCCTCTTGGAGGAGGTTGCCATTAACCCCACCACAGAGCTGCCAGAACTTACACAGGATTAGGAAATAAGACTCTAGGAGGACACAAACAGAACCTTGTGCTCACCAGGACCCAGGAGAAAGGAGCAGTAACCCCACAAGAGATTGACCCAGACTTGCCTGGGAGTCTCCAGCGGAGGGCTGGGTCGGTGGTGGCCTACTGCAGGGTTGGGGGCAGTGAGTGTAGCAGTACATGCATGGGATCTTTTGAAAGAGGTTGTCATTATCTTCATCATCTCCACCATAGTTTGGCCCAAGTAAATAGCAGAAAGGGAACATAACTGCACCCATCAACAGAAAATTGGATTAAAAATTTACTGAGCATGGCCCCGCCATCAGAACAAGACCTATTCTCCCCCTTAGTGAGTCTCTCCCATCAGGAAGCTTCCATTAGCCTCTTATCCTTCTCCATCAGAGGACAGACAGACTGAAAACCACAGTCACAGAAAACTAACCAATCTGATCACACGGACCACAGCCTTGTCTAACTCAATGAAACTATGAACCATGCTGTGTAGGGCCACCCAAGACAGATGGATGGAGAGTTCTGACAAACTGTGGTCCACTGGAGAAGAGAATGGCAAACCACGTCAGAATTACAGTTTCATGCTAATCTCCAAGTTACTCTACCTCATTCATTGAAGATTGTTACCAAGAGCACAGCCTCCCTTCCTATTCCAAGCCCCTTCATGTTTATTTGGATGACATTAAAATTAAAAGGGTAACATCGTGACCTTAAAATTTCTTGAATCCCTCATCTCCAATAATCTCCTTCACTCTAGTCCAGATACCATTCTCAGTCCAGGTCCATTCTCAGTCCTCGGGCCTTATCACCCATTCTTTCACCTTCATGATCAAGCGTCCCGCTCTCTAATGACAACTTCCTATTCCTCTAACTTGTTTATACAAATATAGCCACTGTAACTATTTTTCAAAGACCTCAGGATCTCTTTATGCTTTCTCCTTTTAATACTTCCCTCATTATCCAACTCAGAGTCCGTGGACTATCATTTCATTAACATTTTTTCCAATACTCTAAATGTCCTTGATTTTTCATCTTGCAGATTTAAGAGCAATTTCCCCAAACAAACACATTTACAGACTCTGTGGTCATCATATGCTTTACCACTAAAAGTTTTGCCTGGGAATACTAAGGAAAACCTTTGAAGTTAAAATTGAGTGTTTTGAGAAGTTTCTTGCGCTATCAAAAAGAGAAACTATGTAATTTGTGATATTGAGAAACTATCTAATTTATGATATTAAGCAACAGAGCCTGTGGAGGTTTATACTTTAGTAAGACCTTTGCCCCATCTGGCTCCTAACAGTAGTCTCTGTTCCCTGTGCAGCGGAGAGGTCTCTGGTATGTAAATAATCTCTAACCTTTCTTCCTTATCTTACTGAGAAAGGGAATTGTCAGCACAATACTTTGAATTCTTAAAGTACTTATGTCAACAAGGTCCATTTCTCTGTGTTTTTCATCACATACCTTTATTTTTTTAGTCACTTTACATAGCAATGATAATTAAAATCAATAGTTATTTTATTAATTATTAGTTATTTACTAATTAATAAAATGTTACTAAGGCCAGCTTCTAACATTGTAATTTAAACAAAGTCTAAATCAAAGTTTTAGACTGAAATGTGTTTTCAATTCCATAGATCCTGTTTCCTCCCGCCTTCTCAGGAACTCTACATTATCTCTCATTAGCCCTCTATCGCCACTGGATCTTTTCCCTTGTCTTTTCCACTCACTCAAGGCTCTGTGATTTACCTGTGTGCGTGCGTACTAAGTCGCTTCAGTTCTTTCTGACTCTTTGTGACTCTATGCACAGTAGCCCTTCAGGCTCCTCTATCCGTGAGATTCTCCAGGCTAGAATACTGGAGTGGGTTGCCGTGCCCTCCTCCAAAGGATCTTCCTGACCCAGGGACTGAATCTGCATCTCTTACCCCTCCGGCATTGGCAAGCAGGTTCTTTACCAATAGCGCCACCTGGAAAATTGCTTTTAATTCCCCAGCTTCACATTACCCTCCAAGTACAGCCTTTTTGTCCACCTCCACAGCCAAACATTTCACTAAAAAGAACTGTTTATGTGCGACTCCGTCGTTTCCCACCTATCCTATATGCCACTTGTTCTGAATGCTGCTTCATCACCAAAAAAGGTTGCATTGACTTCATAATGTGCGTAATGTGCTCCAGACAGGCAGGTCCACCATAATACTTATGCATGTTCCAGGGATTCTAGCCTGGTCTTTGCTCCCATGATTTGGCTATATCTCAAGAGATCCATGAAAAGGAATTTGAATTTTGCCTGTGACTGGAGAGTTTGGCTATTTACCTGATTGATACTCAGCCTGCTTTGTAAAACATGTTTGACAGGCCTAAAAATTGGGTAGAGGATGGAATTTAGAGATTATTGCTGTGTAAATTATCAATTCATTGCTTCTCGATTCTAAATTTGCCCTTTTATCTGCTCTGTGAACATGCACTTGTGAAACTATGCACCTTAGACGGGACTTGAACCCGTGGCTGGGGGCCTGAACCCAGCCAGAATCCCAAGTGGGACTTGAACTCAGGGTCCATTCATTGAGACTGCACACCTAGTCTCAGGACATGAACCCCGGTTCTTTATGTCTCATCACAAAAAGAAATCATTGAGAGATAAAGTGATAGGTAAGAAGCGGACTTATTTAGAAAGAAACACATGCCACAGATAGACTGTGGGCCATCTCAGAAGGCAAGAGACCCTGAAATGTGGGATAGTTAGTTTTTGGGAGCTGGGTAATTTTACAGACTACTGAGAGGGATGATTATTCCAACTATTTTGGGGAAGGAGGCAGAGATTTCCAGGAATTGAGCCATGGCTCACTTTTTGATTATTGATGGTTGTCCTCCAACTGTCAAGGTGCTACTGACTATGTCATTTAGCTTATGCTAAGGTATGAAGGAGGTCAGCCCTGGGTGTTCTTTGGAAGGAATGATGCTAAAGCTGAAACTCCAGTAGTTTGGCCACCTCATGCAAAGAGTTGACTCATTGGAAAAGACTCTGATGCTGGGAGGGATTGGGGGCAGGAGGAGAAGGGGACGACAGAAGATGAGATGGCTGGATGGCATCAGTGACTCAATGACGTGAATTTGGGTGAACTCTGGGAACTGGTGATGGACAGGTAGGCCTGGCATGCTGCAATTCATGGGGTCGCAAAGAGGCGGACACAACTGAGTGACTGAACTGGACTGAACTGAACTTAATGTATTACATTAGCTCCTGCGCCATGCAGCCATGCCATGTGGGGCCACCCAAGATGGACAGGTCATGGTGGAGAGGTCTGACAGAATGTGGTCCACTGGAGAAAGGAATGGCAAACCACTTCAGTATTCTTGCCTTGAAAACCCCATGAACAGTATTAAAAGGCAAAAAGATAGGATACTGAAAGATGTTTATTTACACCCAGGTCTGTAGGTGCCCAATATGCTACTGGAAATCTGTNTGTGGGGCCACCCAAGATGGACAGGTCATGGTGGAGAGGTCTGACAGAATGTGGTCCACTGGAGAAAGGAATGGCAAACCACTTCAGTATTCTTGCCTTGAAAACCCCATGAACAGTATTAAAAGGCAAAAAGATAGGATACTGAAAGATGTTTATTTACACCCAGGTCTGTAGGTGCCCAATATGCTACTGGAAATCTGTGGAAAAATAACTCCAGAAAGAATGAAGAGATGGAGCCAAAGCAAAAACAACACTCAGCTGTGGATGTGACTAGTGATAGAAGCAAGGTCCGATGCTGTAAAGAGCAATATTGCATAGGAAACTGNACTGAGCTACTGAACTGAACTGAACTGAAGAAGGAAATGGCACCCCACTCCAGTGTTCTTGCCTGGAAAATCCCATGGACAGAGGACCCTAGTGGGCTGCAGTCCATGGGGTCACAGAGAGTCAGAAACAACTGAATGACTGGCCCCCTAGGCAGAAGTGACAGATCTGTGCTTCTTGAAGGGCAGTTCCAAGAAGGTCAATAGGACACAAGCCAGCTGTGGCATGGAGCCACCAGCACTGAGCATAACGGAGAAAGGAGATTTCCTCTTCAGTCCCCCTCCCCTCCACACTGTAGATGAAATTGCAGGTTATCTGTCTCAGCACTTTCTTTGGAGGCCAGCGACCTTCCTGCTGTGTTATAGGAAGTGTGCTGCCCCTCCAGATGATGCATTGTCAACAGAAACAACTAAAGAACCATCGTTAATTCACAAAGACCACTGTCGTTTAGGCAGCTTTACATAACTCTGTCTCTATCGTTTATATCAAAGAAACAAGACTCAGCTAGGCAGAACTAGGTTATAAATAGATTGGCGTATACACACCATACAACGTGGATAACTAAGAAGAACCTATTAGCACAGGGAACTCAACTCAATACTCTATAATGATCTCTATGCGAAAAGAACTTGAAAAAGAGTGGAAACAAGTATAACTGATTCAGTCTGCTGTACAGTGGAGACTAATACGACATTGCAAACCAACTATACTCCAATAAAAATTAAGTTCAAAATAATCAAATAGATATGTCTAAAACTAGTATTTCCCACTATAGCACGGGGTATATTTAGAAAAAAATTAATAAACACTGTCAGGTTTGGTTAACTGTTGAATAAACACATAACGTAAATTTGAAATAACACTAAAAAGTGACTTGAAGGATTACTTTCTGCCTAGAGTCTCAAGGAAAACAGTTGAAACTAAATATAGTAAACAGTGAAGGGACTGATCATATAGCATTGATGATTTTGAACAACTCACCCATTCCATTCCACAGACAGGTCATGTGATGCCAAGTACAATGCACCCCACCCTGCTGCGAGCTCTAGGAACTTGACAGTCAAGGAAAGTGACAAAGTGTTTGCCCTCATGGAGCTTAAATTATAATGGAGAGGATCAGAAAATAAACCAACAGACTCTTATGTCTGGTGTTGATAAATGCTATAACGAAAGGCTTCCCTGATGGCTCAGTGGTAAAGAATCCTCCTGCCGGTATAGGAGATATATGTTCGATCCCTGGTCCGGGAAGATCCCACGTGTTGCAGAGCAACTAAGCCCGAGGGCCACAACTTCTGAGCCTGTGCTCAACAGCCTGGGACCCACAACTACTGAGCCCACGTGTTGCAACTACTGAACCCCGCTTGCCATAGAGCCTGTGCTCTGCAACAAAAGAAACCACTACAATAAGAAGCCTGTGCACCACAACTAGAGAGTAGGCCCTGCTCGCTGCAACTAGAGAAAGTCCGTGCAACAGTGAAAACCTAGCAGAGTGAAAACTAAATAAATAAAAATCAAATATTCTTAAAGTGTAATAAAGAAATATGAAGAAGAATATGAAGGAAATCAGATGGTGGACGCAGAGGTGCCCTGGTGAATATGGGACTATTAGATGCTGATGAAACTTTGACTTTTGACTTGTGCTCAGTTGCTCAGTCGTACCTGGCTCTTTACGATCCCAAGGACTATCATCTTCCAGGCTCCTCTGTCCATGGATTTCCTAGGCAAGAATACTGGAGTGGGTTGCCGTACTGTCCTCCAGGGGATCTTAGACAATATGTCAGATTTTTGAACCTTTGGACATTTGACCCAAGGCAGTAAGGAGTGAGATCTGTGGATGTCTGGAACAGGGGAAGAAAGAATGAAACTAAAGTCCTCAAGAACAGAAACCAGAGCTCCAAACCCTTGTTTCCCTCATTTTCGATTCTGACTGCCTACCTGCTTTTCTTACATGAATGTCTACATTATTAATAACAGGGTTTGTTTTGTGTTTTGTTTTGCTTTCGGTAGATAAGATTTTCACAACATGGGGTCTTTGGGAACAAGATAAAAGGGGAAAAGAAAGTCCTCTCCACCCTCTTTGTCCTCTAGAAAGATTAGAGCCAAAATAACTGTTTAACACATCCACCACCACCATTCTTGTCTCCTAAGCCCTACTATCATTTTTTAGTAGACCAATTTTCTCTTTTATTGTCTGTCGACTGAGAATATATGGGAGCAGCCCTTTATTGTTCTATGAAACATCCCCTGCAGTGTGGGAGAGTCGTGTTTTTCTTCCCACACTTCTAATTATGAAAGGGAACCTGGACACAGCATGATTGAGGTTATCAAACAGCTATGATGAACACTTTCTCTGATACTTGAATTCGTTAAAAAGCATATTTTGCTCCTTTCTGGGTAATAGCTTTTTAAAGTTTCCATAACGCAATGATCTTCTGACCAGCTTGATAGTTTCCTATGTGCAAAAACTCTATTTTTTTCCTCAACATTTTTGAATAGCAGCCCAAAGTTACATGACTTTCTGGATGTTTGAAAGGACATAAAGCACCTCAGAGAAAATTGTGTCTTAGTTAGAGCCTCTGTGAAGTCAGCAAGAGTTTCAACTTTACTGATATCTTTCCAAATTGGTAATATTAGAAATCTGATTTTTTTTTTATTATGTCATTGTAGGTCTTACTCTTGATATGCTCTCTGTTCAATCTAGCTTCAATCTAACTTCACAATTTACAACTCTCCTAAAAACATAAAGCAAAGGAAAGCTCGCAGCAAGGACTGCCAGGTAGAGCATTCGTTTTGCCTTTGAGGAAGCAAGATTCTAGAGCATATAAAAATGGTGCTATCAAAGGGAAGCAATGTGGTCTTGAATTTAACCTTGATTCACTTATTGAACTTGAAACAGGGCTAGTTTAAAACCAAGACAATGTTGGTAAAATCAGGCAGTATTATGTGATATGAGGCATAAGACACCAGGAGCTTTCCTGCTTAAAATATTAATCTTTTCACAGGTGCACCATTAGCGGACCCATTCCTTTGAGTTAAGTATTACTGGATCCCCACAATTTTCCTTAAACACCATTTCTGGAAGGGCACACTTGTGAAACATGGATTATTTTGGCTTGAGTTTCCACAACCCATTTCTCTTGTATTCTCGAGTAATGAGGGTGCAGAAAGTAAACATGATGCTAGAAGAGGACTGAAAGTCCTGGAGAATGGTGGCTAAACCGCACTAAACACATTTCTTCCATGTTTGTCCTAGAGGCAGTCCTATGTGCAACAGCAAATGGTTAAAGGAACAAAACTGGATCATCTGTACGATGTGAATGGACCTCGAGTCTGTCNGTATTCTCGAGTAATGAGGGTGCAGAAAGTAAACATGATGCTAGAAGAGGACTGAAAGTCCTGGAGAATGGTGGCTAAACCGCACTAAACACATTTCTTCCATGTTTGTCCTAGAGGCAGTCCTATGTGCAACAGCAAATGGTTAAAGGAACAAAACTGGATCATCTGTACGATGTGAATGGACCTCGAGTCTGTCATGCAGGGTGAAGTAAGTCAGAAAGAGAAAAGCAAACGCTGTGTATTAGTACATATATATACGGAAACCAGAAAAATGACCCAGATGAACTTATTTGCACAGCAGGAAGAGAGAGGCAGACAAAGAGAGCAGACTGCAGACACAGAGGGAGCAGAAACGGAAGGGTTGAACAAGCTGGGAGGGTGGCACTGACGCTTATACACAGCCACGTGCAACGCGGATGGTAGTGGGAAGCTTCCGCACAGCGCAGGGAACTCATGCCGGCGTTCTGTGTTGACCTGGAGGGGTGGGATGGGAGGGCTTGGCGGGGAGGTCTGCTAGGGAGAGGATATATGTTACACATAACCGATTCACTTTGTTGGGCAGCAGAAAATAAGACAGTATTGTAAAAAGCAACTCTAACCCAATAGAAATAAATAAATTTAAAAAAGAAAATTACCTTTAAAAAAGCAAATGGTTAAAATTCTTGCCACTGTCCAACCTTACCGTGACCAAAGAGGATGGGAGAAGGCAGTAAGACACCTGGTAAACGGGTTCCTCTTTGGGAAATACAAACACAGGGTCAACGTGCCCAGCCATTTTCATCAAATTAAACCTGAACAGAACACCCACCTGGATGGTTTCAGTATATAATAATTTTAAATGCACATTTTATGTTTTCTCTGACACAAAAGAGCACTGTAATAAAAAGGTGACAATTTGCCACTTGCAAGCAAGTGAAAAGGAGAAAATTACTCCAACCTGGCAGAACAAATTTTTTTTTTTTAAATAACATTAGGATAGCTGCCTTTAAGGGGGCAACAATTTAAGGGTCTAAGTCCCAAAGAATAAAAGTTAGGTTGTACAACATAAATATAAAAATAATTGCACATAACCATGGAAGTCTTCATAGCATAAATTTTTTTTTTTGCTTTTTTTTTGTTCACACCATATGTCAGCAGAAGAGATTATTATCATTATTTCTGCAGCCCTCTTCATTATCCAAATGCTTTATAGACATTGATTAGTTAACTGCACAATCCCAGCTAGAAAGGTCAGTGTGATTAACCTGAAGGCAGAGCCAGAGTGCCAGGAGGTTAAGTGATTCATCCTTTCCTCTGAGGAGATGAGTGGAGGACAAGCTCTCACCTCTAGAGTTCTTCTGTCTGAAGCTCTTCCTATTCTAGTTGACATATGCAACAATGAAAATGCTTTTTCTTCCCTTGCACAACTCATGTCAGAAAAGACTGGAGGTTGCAGACGCTAATTAATAAAGAATGAAATGTTATCCCGGTGGGAATCTTTGTTCAGTTGGAATGAGTACCTTTAGGTAAAATTTCCAATCAACAGAAAATGGAGGGGTTATAGATTAGTCTTTACATAATTCACGCAACAAGTATGTATTGAAACCACGTCATCCCCAGAAAAAATACTCTAGGCTCCAGGGATCTCAAGGTGAATTTGAGAGCCAAGGTTCTGTTTTCATGGAACTTAGTTTCTCAGATGGGCGGGACTACAATAAAAACATGAAAGAAACAAGAATAATAACACATGGTGGAAAAGGACAGGACGAGAATTGACACAGGATGATGCTATAACTGTGCCCAGGGGATTTTTAGATGGGGTAGTCAGGGAAGGCATCTCTGAGAGGTAGCATTGAGAGGGAATGATAAGAAGGAACTAGTGATGGAAAGAAGAAACCAAAGAACATTCTGGGAAGAAATATAAGCTAAAGGAAAGGTCTTAAAGTAGAAATGAAACAGATATGTCCAAGGACCTGGTTTCACAAAACATTACTTGGGCAGTTATTTGGGGGCAGGGGAGTAGAAGGAGGGAAACCAATTTGCAGGCTCTTGCAGTGGTCCAGGTGAGAAAGGATATGACCTAAGCCAAAATGACAGTCATAATGGCAGAGATAAGTGGGTGAAATTGCTTAAGTTTTGATGGTAGAGTTTGCAGGATTTGCTAATAGATATGGGAAATGTGGGGGATTCCCCACTGGCTCAGATGGTAAAGAATCTGCCTGCAATGAGGGAGACCTGGGTTCCATCCCTGTGGTGGGGAAGATCTCCTGGAGAAGGGAATGGCAACCAGCTCTAGTGTTCTTGCCTGGAGAATTCCATGGACATAGGAGCCTGCAGGGTTACAATCCATGGGGTCACAAAGAGTCAGAAAAATTATTGGAAGAATAATTGCGGGACCATACTGAAATTCATGTTCTTGATTTCTACTCTGACTGTTCTGAAATGGACTAGACCCAGGAATTTGCATTTAACATATGCTACTCGGGTGATTCTTCTGTTCTAAAAAGTCTGAGAAGAACTGGATTATGATGTGAAAAACTTCAGCCATTTATAATAACCCAAATATTTCTAACCCAACAGTGTTAAGCATGTCTGTTAGAGAGACACAGTTGCAAAAGACTATGGGGCTGAGAGTAGCAGTACATTGAAAATGTAGTTGCGATTGATTTGGGAGATTTCCTCACTGCTTAAACTGCTGCTGCTGCTAAGTTGCTTCAGTCGTGTCTGACTCTGTGCGACCACATAGACCACAGCCCANTTCAGAGAAGGCTGAGCTGTGTGTGTCCTGTACCATGTAGTTGAGCTATATACAACTGCACATTTCAAAGAAAGGTTTTATGTTGACCAGAATATGAAAATTTTAGGAAAACAAGGTAAGAGAAATGAACTGTTCTAAAGAAAACAACAGAGTCACAGTGTGTTTAAATGGGCCCAAGATAACAGCAAGTTTAGTTGGTGGTATTTTGTAAGACTGAAGTCCTATTTATGTTGTCATTAAACCCAATTTTTAAGACTGCTTGGAGAGCCTTTTGATCACTTGGTGTATGCTGCTAAAAATTGTATGATTTCAGAAATGTTGAAATCTGTTGCAATAAGACCTTTCATCATGCTTTACAGACCCACATTTCATGTAAAGCGCCACCAACCTTGGTTAGCTGTGTGGTCAAATTGTAACAGACTGAAGATAGTTAACCAGAGGAGGTAGAAGGACTGAAAGGGGCAACTCCACTTAGAGCTGACAGCCTGGTAAGAAGGAATTAGCTATCTAACCATTATTAAGCTTCCTAGTAAAGAACTAATTTGTCTTAATAATAGCAACTCTCAGGTGTTTCTGAAAATCCTTGCATCCAAGCTGTGTTCCCACTGAGACTCAGCCACATGTGGGCACTTCAGAAGCGCTGTTGAGGCACCCACAGATTATCTATTTTAGAGAACAATCTTGGAGGACCCTAGAGAAAAGGTGGGGAACACCGACAATTACTGTTACTCATTTTATCCTTTAGCCAAGCTGCCATGAACTTGTGTATTCTTAGGGAACCATGAGGCTGCAAGTAAGAAAGGACAGATGTGTTTCACATATCACCTCTGTGAGTTTTAGGAGCAAAATAATTCAAAAATGTGGGGAAATGTCTGCTCCCGTTTATGAAGAGCAGCCTCAGACATGTGACCCTGCCGCAGAAGGAGCTCACAGTCATCACAGGAAGGGGCACCAGAGGCAGCCAGTCACCCGAGGACCACAAATGTCATCGGCTTCACTTCATCACTGGTGGCAGAAGCAGTGGCTGGCCATGAGGTGTCAAGAGACGACAGTCACTGTAGTGACATCTTAATTCACTGCCGCAGGACAGTCTGAGAGCACAGCAGACAATAAAGACACCTGTGACAGCAAGACCAGCAGTAGTGGGAGAGCGGAGTCGCCTTCCTCTTCCCACATCACCCAAGAGTTTAGGAGCAGAGAAAAGATCTCATGGCGTATTGAAAAGAACTGCCCCTTTTCCCTTTGTTGTGGCTCTTCAGTCACTAAGTCAGGTCTGACCCTTTCCAACCCCAGGGACTGTAGCACGCCAGGCTCCTCTGTCCTCCACTATCTCCTGGAGCTTGCTCAAATTCATGTCCATTGAGTCAATGCTGCTCTCTAACCATCTCATCCTCTGCCAGCCCCTTCTCCTTATGCCTTCAACCTTTCCCCGCATCAGGGTCTTTTCCAGTGAGTCAGCCCTTTGCATCAGGAGGCCAAAGTGTTGGAGCTTCAGCTTGAGCATCAGTCCTTCCAGTGAATAGTCAGGGTTGATTTCCTTTAGGTTGGACTGGTTTATTCTCCTTGCAGTCCAAGAGACTCTCAAGAGTCTACTCCAATACCATGATATGAAGACATCAGTTGTTTATTCTCCAACTCTCACATTCATACATGACTACTGGAAAAACCATATCTTTGACTATAGGGACATTCGTAGGCAAAGTAATGTCTCTGAGTTTTCATACTCTGTCTAGGTTTGGCATAGCTTTCCTTCTAAGAAGCAAGCCTATCTTGCTTGTACAAATACCTTTTCCCTTTAGTACTTGTATAAACCATTAGGGAAGAAAAATGCTGCGGTAACAAATGGAGGTTAGAGTCAAAGAATGATATTTATTGTCACTACTGGAACTTTATTTCTATTTCCTGCCCAACTCCATATCCCATCTGGCAGTTCTAGGGAAATATTGACTACATTAAGAAAAAGTGTTAATTATTTGACATATGCTGTTTAAGAGAGCAGGTGTTACATGATATGTTTTAGGAGTTTTTTTCATCAAAATCACTTATTTTTTAACATTTGCACTTGAAGTATGTTTTGGTTATCTATGAAATTCATTTATGTAGAATGGTGCATTCCCTGACAGATAAATAATGTATTGCTATAGTAATAGTGTGTTAATCCCTGAACAAATTTGATTAAGGATGGATTTAAGAACAACTTGCATTAAGAACAACTCCTGGTTTAATCAGGAGCAAAGGGACTTCTATTTTCAATAATTATTAAAATTGGGTCCGATTTTATAAAATCTAGACTGATTTTATTGCCCAATGCCTTTTTAAAAATTATTATTTTTCTTTTCATCCCTACTAGAGTCTGTTAAAAATGCAAATGTATGGCTGATTTTCTCTGTAGCATAAATATTCAAGTTCTGAAGTCAATGTAGTTATCTTAGAAAGACTTCTCTTAGCATTCACAGCGGAAGGCAAACATTTAACCACTTCACAGCTGGCTGTCTTTGGCTGTGGGCGGCTTTGGCCATTCCTTGATGCTACAATGGACTATGAAATTAACAACTGAGTATTATGATACTCTGCAAGGCATCTGGCATCTAGCCCAAGGATGCGTGTTGAGCAGCAGNTCTTAGAAAGACTTCTCTTAGCATTCACAGCGGAAGGCAAACATTTAACCACTTCACAGCTGGCTGTCTTTGGCTGTGGGCGGCTTTGGCCATTCCTTGATGCTACAATGGACTATGAAATTAACAACTGAGTATTATGATACTCTGCAAGGCATCTGGCATCTAGCCCAAGGATGCGTGTTGAGCAGCAGTGACATGGGTAAGTAACTGCAAATAGATATCAGATTCTCAAATTAGATTGACTTTTTTTTTTACATCTGAGGCTCTCATATCCAATTTGCATACTGTACATTATCAACCCAAATGCTAATAAAATGTGCCTTGAGCAAATTGTTGCTTTGAATAGAAAATAAGATCTGTGGGGGGAAAAGGAGAGAGCAGTAGTGGGGAGAATCTAAATGTACACTCATCATGTAATAAATACTTTTGCAAGTATTTCCATTAAAATATTAAATTTTCCTTGTTTGGGATTCTTTGGAAATGAGGAAGTGCTGTGCTTCTATCTAGACCTCAGACAGGTTTTCTCCTATCTGAGGCCACAGCAGAAGGTATAAACTGTGCTGACGTGAACCAGCCCTTGTGGCTCAGCCTTGGCTGATATCATGGAGGAGTCTTTCATGAAAAACAAATTCAAGAGGAAATAATCATCCTAAATTTCAAGACAGGTATTACATCCATTTCAAAAAGTGGTAGAGCCCAGATAAACTACACTTGAGGGTAAAATGAAATCTGGGTGCACGTGTGCTATGTGCTCAGTTGCTTCAGTAGAATTCAACTCTTTGCAACCACATAAACCATCGACTGCCAGGTTCCTCTGTTCATGAGATTCTCCAGGCAAGAATACTGGCGTGGGTTACCATGTCCTCCTCCAGGGAATCTTCCCGACTCAGGGACTGAAGCTGTCTCTTACTTATGTCTCCTGCACTGGAAGGCAAGTTTGTGTATATATTATATGTATATACAAGGTACATATATTTGCATAATACACACATATTTGTTTAATGCACATATATTTGTATAAAGCACTTATACACACACACACACACATAATGCAATGCTTAACATGATGCAGGCTCAGAGTAAACATTCAATTAATGCATCTTTTGTTTGTTTTATATGGAACAAAAAGCAGCAGTAAACAAAAATCTTGGATAGTCTCCAGGTCTCAGCAACGGAGATGGAAATGGGATGGAAAGCCATTTCTGTTTTATATCAGTTCATAAAAGGTTTTCTGGTACCATCTATTTTCCCCAAAGAAATGGATTATAATTTTATTCCAAAAAGATATTATGAAGCAAGTTTTAAAGTGCTTATTTTTGCATCAGATCCAGATATTCCATGGGAAAACAGTGATTAAGCAACAAAAACTAGTCTTTCAAGTAGTTCTCCATTCAGAGTTCCAGAGTTCACAAATGAGGCGTGCTTTGTTGAGGATATTCCAATAGAAGAAAGTTCTGAAAGATTCTTGCTCCCTTCTTACATCCATCAGTGACTAATAAAATGCCAAGATCTCCATCACCTCTTTTTCTGGGATGCTTCTATAAATGGAAGTATCCTGCAAAGTCTACCAAAGGGCAGATCATTTTCTAAGGCTTCTCCAGAGATCTAAGGGAGGCGAATGAAGAACAAGGGAGGTGAATGAAGAAGACGCATAGAGTAGGAATGCTATCCTCCTTTCTACTTGGTGGGATGGGAGCAACTCCTCAATGGGATGGGGAAATGGCTTAAAAATAAGAATTTCACTGGATGTTTTATCAAACTGTAGTTTCTAATACATTAAATATATTAATATCCTTCAAATATAAAATAAATACAATAATATAAAATACACGTCAAGGATATACTCAGGTCAATAAAAATGAAACCAGCAGGATGAAAAGGTGGTTCAAAGTGTAATTCAAAAGACTGAGGTAAAAAAGAAAGAAAGCTGTAATACATTGCTGTGACATTATTGTTGCTGTTCAGTCACAAAGTAGTGCCTGACTCTGTGACCGCAAGGACTGCAACACGCCAAGTGCTTCTGTCCTCCACTATCTCCGGGAATTTGCTCAAACTCAGGTCCATTGAGTCATGATGCTCTCTAACCATCTCATCCTCTGCCACTCTCTTCTCCTTTTGCTTTCAGTCTTTCCCAGCATCAGGGTCTTTCCAATGAGCTGGCCCTTTGCATCTGGTGGCCAAAGTATTGGAGCTTCAGTTTCAGCATCAGTCCTTTCAATGAATATTCAGGGTTGATTTGCTTTAGAATTGATGGATTTGATCTCCTTGCTATCCAAGGAACTCTCAAGAATTTGTGGTGCTGGAGAAAATTGGAAGCATCAATCCTTTGGCACTCAGCCTTCTTTACTGTACAACTCTCACATCTGTACATGACTACTGAAAAAAACCATAGCTTTAACTATACAGACATTTGTTGCATATCTGAGGTTGTTGCTATTTCTTGAGGCTTGCAAAACTATTTAATGTTCTGCTGGGCAATAAAACCATACATCTCAAAGTAATTTTTCCATGAAATAGAAATGTTTCACATCTCTATAAGATAAAGTCTACATGTTAACAACATGTAGTATCACACAAACTTGACTCTAATAAATAGTAAGTCAAAACAGAGGATGAGGTGGCTGGATGGCAACACTAACTCAATGGACATGAATTTGAGCAAGCTCCAGGAGTTGGTGATGGACAGGGAAGCCTGGCGTGCTGCAGTCTGCAGGGCTGTAAAGAGCCAGACACAACTGTGTGGCTGAACTGAACTGAAGTCAAAACAAAGGTATATCCACAAAGGAATTAAATAAAACAGTGTTCTGTTACAACATTAAGAAAACCAGCTGTTATTCTTCTGCCTTAGTTTCAAATTCTAGGTAATTTTTCTTAGCAGCTTCTAAGTTATCCAGATAACTTGAATTTCCTCTCTAGAAATGTTCTTTTGCTTTTCTTAATAGGTGATTCAATAAAGTTGTAGAGATTTGGTGTTCTTCATCATCTATTATAAACCTTTCATCTTTGAAAACCCAGGACAAGAATCCCAATAATCCTCTCGCTGCCCCATATTAGAATGAACTGCAGGTGCCTCCCTGGTGGTACAGTGTATAGGAACCCATCAGCCAATGCGAGACACAGGTTGGGTCCTTGATTGGGGAACTAAGATCCCACATACCTCAGAACAACTAAGCTCNGAGCTGGCCCTTTGCATCTGGTGGCCAAAGTATTGGAGCTTCAGTTTCAGCATCAGTCCTTTCAATGAATATTCAGGGTTGATTTGCTTTAGAATTGACGGATTTGATCTCCTTGCTGTCCAAGGAACTCTCAAGAATTTGTGGTGCTGGAGAAAATTGAAAGCATCAATCCTTTGGCACTCAGCCTTCTTTACTGTACAACTCTCACATCTGTACATAACTACTGAAAAAAACCATAGCTTTAACTATACAGACATTTGTTACATATCTGAGGTTGTTGCTATTTCTTGAGGCTTGCAAAACTATTTAATGTTCTGCTGGGCAATAAAACCATACATCTCAAAGTAATTTTTCCATGAAATAGAAATGTTTCACATCTCTATAAGATAAAGTCTACATGTTAACAACATGTAGTATCACACAAACTTGACTCTAATAAATAGTAAATAGCAAGTCAAAACAGAGGATGAGGTGGCTGGATGGCAACACTAACTCAATGGACATGAGTTTGAGCAAGCTCCAGGAGTTGGTGATGGACAGGGAAGCCTGGCGTGCTGCAGTCTGCAGGGCTGTAAAGAGCCAGACACAACTGTGTGGCTGAACTGAACTGAAGTCAAAACAAAGGTATATCCACAAAGGAATTAAATAAAACAGTGTTCTGTTACAACATTAAGAAAACCAGCTGTTATTCTTCTGCCTTAGTTTCAAATTCTAGGTAATTTTTCTTAGCAGCTTCTAAGTTATCCAGATAACTTGGATTTCCTCTCTAGAAATGTTCTTTTGCTTTTCTTAACAGGTGATTCAATAAAGTTGTAGAGATTTGGGTGTTCTTCACCATCTATTATAAACCTTTCATCTTTGAAAACCCAGGACAAGAATCCCAATAATCGTCTCGCTGCCCCATATTAGAATGAACTGCAGGTGCCTCCCTGGTGGTACAGTGTATAGGAACCCATCAGCCAATGCGAGACACAGGTTGGGTCCTTGATTGGGGAACTAAGATCCCACATACCTCAGAACAACTAAGCTCGCGTAAGGAGCCTTTGCGCCACAACTAGACTCTGTGCCCTGCAATGAATGACTGGCATGATGCAACAAACTTCCGGCATGCTGCAACTAAGACCCGATGCGTCCTCATTAATTGGTTAATTAATTAATTTTTAAAAACGAATGGACTGCTACCCTCTTTGGGTTATCTGCATTTTTTATTATAACAGCAGTTATAATAACTCATTTCTGGGTCTCTCTCTCTCAAAAGATTGTGAGTCCTCAAATACAAAGATTACATCTCTATAATGTAAGTATCACCAAAGCCCTTCTTATATGCTACACTAAAGAATATATTCCCTAAAATCATGATCGTAGATTGTGAACAGAGACCAAATTTATATGGATTTCAGATAATACCTCTTTATTTACTGGGGGTATACTAACCTGTCCAAGAGATGATTAATTAATAACATATTTTCCAATGGAGTGTGATAATCAGCAAAGAGTTATCAAGAATTAATGCAACACAGTTCTATTCTAACACATGTTAAAATGCACAATCCATAGCCACCTCATTTCATTTACAATACTCATAATTACCCATACAGTATCTTAATTGGTTTAGATTTACTCTTCATTTTGTACAAAGGACTGTTGTCAGCCACAACTGGATGTGGCAACTATGCACTCATCCAGGATTTACAAGGCACTCATGCCTTAATTAACAGACCTTATATCCAGTGAGTAGTAAAGTCATTTAAATTTCAATAAAATTAAATGTCCATGTTTATGCAGTCCTTTATCTAAATGCTGCCATTTGAATAGCAACATCTATTTCATTTTTCCCCTGGTTTCCCTTGATTAAACTTATAGTAGATTGCACTGAAGCTGAATTATCCAAAAAAGAATTCAAATGTTCTTGGCATTTATTCCGTATAGCAGGATAAAAGTACTAAAATCTCAGATGTAATGACATCTGAGTTTCTGCAACACTGTAGCTTATACCCAAAAGGTGGAAAATAGGATCTATTAGACTAAACTCTGGCTAAGCAAGTTCACATCCAACTAAAAATTTATACGATATCTTCATCAAATTATATGATCAAACAGTATGACTTTTTTTAGATTTTAGATACTATATCTAAGTTAGGCTCAGAGATCAAATTGGCAACATAAACTGGATCATAGAAGAAGCAAGAGAATTCAAAAAAAAATCTACCTCTGCTGTATTAACTACGCTAAAGCCTTTAACTGTGTGGATGATAAAAAACTGTGGAAAATTCTTCAAGATGGGAGTACCAGATCACCTTACCCACCTCCTGAGAAGCCTGTATGCAGGTCAAGAAGCAACAATTAGAGCCAGACATGGAACAACGGACTGGTTTCAAACTGGGAAAGGTTTCAAACAATATCAAGGCTGTATATTGTCACCCTGCTTATTTAACTTATATGCAGAGTACATCATGCAAAATGCTGGGCTGGATGAAGCACAAGCTGGAATCAAGATTGCAAAGAGAAATATCAGTTCAGTTCAGTCACTCAGTCATGTCTGACTCTTTACAACCCCATGGACTGCAGCACACCAGGCTTCCCTGTTCATCACCAACTCCCAGAGCTTACTCAAACTCATGTCCATCAAGTCGGTGAAACCATCCAACCATCTCAACCTCTGTCATCCCCTTATCTTCCCCTCTTCAACCTTCTCTAGCATCAGAGTCTTCTCCAGTGAGTCAATACTTCACCTCAGGTGGCCAAATTATTGGAGTTTCAGCTTCTGCATCAGTCCTTCCAATGAATATTCAGGAGTGATCTCCTTTAGGATGGACTGGTTTGATCTCCTTGCAGTCCAAGGGACTCTGACGTCTTCTCCAACACCACAGTTCAAAAGCACCAATTCTTTGGTGCTCACCTTTCTTTGTAGTCCAACTCACATCCATACATCCATCTGTACAAATATCAATAACCTCAGATATGCAGATGACACAACCTTTATGGCAGAAGGCGAAGAGGAACTAAAGAGCCTCTTGATGGCAGTGAAAGAGGTGAGTGAAAAAGTTGGCTTAAAACTCAACATTCAAAAAAAGAAGATCATGGCATCCAGTCTCATCACTTCATGGCACATAGATGGGGAAACAATGACAGACTTTATTTTCTGGGCTCAAAAATCACTGCAGGTTGGTGACTGCAGCCATGAAATTAAAAGATGCTCCTTGGAAGAAAAACCATGACAAACCTAGACAGCATAATAAAAAGCAGAGATGTTACTTTGCCAACAAAGGTCCATCTAGTCAAAGCTATGGTTTATCCAGTAGTCAAGTCTGGATGCTGATGCTAGGAAAGACTGAAGGCAGGAGGAGAAGGGGATGACAGAGCATGAGATGGTTGGATGGCATCACCGACTTAATGGACATGAGTTTGAGCATGCTCTGGGAGTTGGTGATGGACAGGGAAGCCTGGTGTGCTGCAGTCTATGGGGTCACAGAGTTAGACACAACTGAGCAACTGAACTGGATTGAGGCCCAATAAGTTGAGGGCTGCCTTTTAAATATGGCATTTTATGCACATATGTCATTAGTATGGATAATTTCAGTGGCCACCTGAATCAACATTTGGGAGCTTCCCAGGTAGCTCAGCAGAGTAAAAAATCCACCTGCCAATTCAGGGGATGTGAATTTGACCCTGAGTCTGGAAGATCCCCTGGAGTAGATCATGGCAACACACTCTGGTATTCTTGCCTGGAAAAACCTATGGACAGAGGAGCCTGGTGGGCTACAATCCATGGGGGTCACAAAAAGTCAGACACGGTTGAGTGACTGAACATGTATGAATCATCTTTTAGGTAAACATCCAGGATTTTTGGTTTCCCAGGCAGCACTAGTGGTAACAAACCTGCCAATGCAGAAGACACAGAAGATTCAGATTCTAACCCTGGACTGGGAAGATCCCCTGGAGGAGGGCATGGCAACCTACTCCAGTATTCTTGCCTGGAAAATCCCATGCACAGAGGAACCCAGTGGGCTACAGTCCATGGGGTCGGAAAGAGTTGGTCATGACTGAGCATGCATGGACACTCAGACACAGCACTTTTAGATGAAACAAAGAAGGAAAAATGCTCTGATTTTATTGTTGAAAATAGCCCCCCCACCTTAAGCTTTTTTTGCACGTTTGTTCAGAAGATTATTTAATATCCACAAGTGACCATTAATGTATAAAAAAGAAAAAATGCTACCCTGTTGAGTCAAGGAAACAGTAAGCAAAAGCAAGTGACTATGATTTGCATCTAACTTCTGTCATTAAGTCACCAGTTACACAGAGAGGGATAGTTCCCTTTACCACCCTGGGATGTATCAACTTCTCTATAATTAGAGAGAAATTTGTGCCAGATATTCTCTGATAACTTCTTCAGTTTTAATATTTGATCTCCGTGTAGGTAGTATCAAAGAAAAATGCCTTGGGTCCATTCTTTAAAAAAAAAAGAAAAATGAAGCAAACATCTCCAGCTTCCATCAAATGACTAATCCCCCCAAATTTTTCTTTCTACATATTTACTCTAAGCCATTGACTTTTCTTCATCTACAGCCTCCTTATTGATTCAAGCCACCATGGATAGCTGCCTGGATTTCAGTAGTAACTCATTCCTCTGCTCTTTGTCCATCTCCCTTCACCAATTCTTTGCCCCACTATAGTCAAAATAATATTTTGAATAAAAAATAATATTGTATTAAAATGTAAATCAACCAGAGTCACTTCTTCCTTGGGTTTCCATTTCTCTTTGAGCCTTATCATGGTTCTCCAGCCCTACCTCACAGTCTTTCTCTCCTGACTCCAGAAACCTGTGACTTTCCTTAAATCCTCAGAATCTTCAGCATGGAGTGCTATTTTCATGTCTCTTTGCCAAATTAATTCCACAATATCACTGTCTCAGGAAAACTTTCTCAATTCACATATCAAGTTAGATTTCATAAAAACTCATATTTTCTTTCTTTACTATTTAGTACAGTTATGATTATTAATTTTTAATTTTTTCCTTACAAACTGTTCTGAGCTAGTCTTCCCCTCCAACAACTAGCATATTGCTTTGTTAAATTGGGTCACTGGCNCTTTCTCAATTCACATATCAAGTTAGATTTCATAAAAACTCATATTTTCTTTCTTTACTATTTAGTACAGTTATGATTATTAATTTTTAATTTTTTCCTTACAAACTGTTCTGAGCTAGTCTTCCCCTCCAACAACTAGCATATTGCTTTGTTAAATTGGGTCACTGGCACCAACTAGAGGAAGAGAGGAACCACCTATACATCTCTTTATAGTGGGTGCGTGCGTGTACGCTCAGTCGTGTTTGACTCTTTGTGGTCCCATGGTCTGTAGCCTGCCAGGTTCCTCTGTCCATGGGATTCTCCAGACAAGAATACTGGAGTGGGATGCCATGTTCTCCTCCAGGGGATCTTCCCAACCCAGGGATTGATGGTATAAGATAAAATATGTATCCAGGAAATTCTTCTACACAGAACACTTATTACCTAAGAGGCACAGAGACCTTCCCAGAGGCAAGGCCTACCAGTGAAACCCCACTTTTTCCTAACTGGACACTGACAAGCAGTTTCCTAGATAGGCTCTGCTGACAAAAATAATAATAATCACTAGTCAATCAAAGAAAGAAATGGAAAATTTTATTTGAGCCAATCTGAGTGTTATATCCCAGGAGGCAGTCTCTTTTAGAAAGCTCTGAGGACTGTTCTGCCCATGAGAGGTCAAAGCACAGCTATATAAGTTTTCGAGACAAAGTGCTATACGTAAAATGATATTTTATTTACAGTTTACACAATCCAGATCTACATGTGCAAAACAAGTCATGGGTCATCCCAGCCCCTTACAAGATTACGAAAAGTTACCTCCTAAGAGAGAGGGGGCAGAGCACAACCCTTAAAAGAATGACATAGCCCTTGAGGATGTGACATAAACTGGTTAGAACCAAATAGGCACAAGGTGGTGGAAGGTTCAACTTCCAGTGAACCTTGAGCCTCACTATATATGCACTGTAACACATCAACATCTAAATGTGACATCTACAGGCTCCATGACGTTTAAGTCTAGCCTTGTAGCTCAGTCGGTAAAGAATCTGCCTGCAGTGCAGGAGACCCGGCTTTGATCCCTGGGTTGGGAAGATCCCCTGGAGAAGGAAATGGCAATACACTCCAGTAGTCTTGCCTGGAGAATCCAAAGGACATAGGAGCCTGGCAGGCTACAGTCCATGGGGTTGAAAGAGTTGGACATGACTTAGCAACTAAACCACCAACCACGCAGGCTCCATGAGAGTTCTGAGTTAATTATAAAAGTAAAAAAGTGAGGAGTAGACCAGCTCCTGGAAATCTCTGCCCCTTTCCCAAAATAGTTGGAATAATCCTCCCACTCATTAGCCTATGAAATTATGCAGCCTGTAAAAACTAGCCAACCTGTATTGCAGGGCCTCGCATCTTAAGAGATGGCCCATACTCTGTCCGTGGAGTGTGTTTCTCTCTAAATAAGTCCACTTCTTACCTATCACTTTGTCTCTAACTGAATTATTTCTGCAGTGAGACATAAAGAACCTAAACTTCAATAGTCTTGAGACCAGGTTCAGTTCAGTTCAGTTCAGTTCAGTCAGTTGTGTCCGACTCTTCGTGACTTCATGAACCACAGAACTCCAGGCCTCCCTGTCTATCACCAACTCCTGGAGTCCACCCAAACCCATGTCCATTAAGTCGGTGATGCCATCCAACCAGCTCATCCTCTGTGATCCCCTTCTACTCCTGCTCTTAATATTTCCCAGCATCAGGGTCTTTACAAATGAGTCAGCTCTTCACATCAGGTGGCCAAAGAATTGGAGTTTCAGCTTCAACATCAGTCCTTCCAGTGAACACCTAGGACTGATTTCCTTTGGGATGGACTGGTTGCATCTCCTTGTAGTCCAAGGGACTCTCAAGAGTCTTCACCAATGTGACAGTTCAATAGCATCAATTCTTTGGCACTCAGCTTTCTTTATAATCCAATTCTCACATCCATACATGACCACTGGAAAAAACCATAGCCTTGACTAGATGGACCTTTGTGGACAAAGTAATGTCTCTGCTTTTTAATATGCTGTCTNCAAAGTATTGGTGGCCAAAGTATTGGAGTTTCAGCTTCAACATCAGTCCTTCCAATGAACACCTAGGACTGATTTCCTTTAGGATGGACTGGTTGCATCTCCTTGCAGTCCAAGGGACTCTCAAGAGTCTTCACCAATGTGACAGTTCAATAGCATCAATTCTTCGGCACTCAGCTTTCTTTATAATCCAATTCTCACATCCTTACATGACCACTGGAAAAAACCATAGCCTTGACTAGATGGACCTTCATGGGCAAGGTAATGTCTCTGCTTTTTAATATGCTGTCTAGGTTGGTCATAACTTTCTTTCCAAGGAGTAAGCATCTTTTAATTTCATGGCTGCAGTCACAATNTTTTTTTTTTTAAATTATGACATCTGCTTGATTACTGCAACATTGAAGGCAAAAGAGAAAGTCAGGCAGCGGAGAATGAAATGATTAGATAGCATCACTAACTCAGTGGACATGACTTTGAGCAAACTCGGGGAGATAGCGAAGGACAGGGGAGCCTGGTGCTCTTCAGTCCATGGGGTCACAAAGAGTCAGACTCAGCTTATCAACTGAATGACAACACCATGCTGCAGCATATAGCAAGGTATGTTTCCTGGCTCAGGTGAAGAATAAGCGAATGGATATATTTTGTTTTGTTAAATGAAGGTCAATGAAGCATTATGTGTATATTACCTTATTTAATACTCAAATCATTTCCCTGAGGCTAGATTATACCCACTTCTGGGTAAAAACTCATGCTAAAAGGAACTGAATAAGTTTCCTAAAGATGGAGATAAAATATTCAGCCAAAGTCTATCCAAATTCAAACTTTACGTTCTTTCATTGTAAAGCACGGAATCTCATTGAGAAAGAGAAATGATTTAATTTCACCCAGGCTTTGATACAATTCTCCCCGACATTGCATTCTTCAGTTTCCAAAACTTGGTACCAAATAATCTGCAAAAGTAATCGGCCACATCTAGTGAAATATAGAGTGGATTTTTTCCTAAAGTTATATCCCAAAAAAGGAGTCACCTTCTATTTGAGTTTTAACAAAATCTATTACATTACAGAATAGAGTGGCATTTACATTATTCTGAGCAGTCAAAGTGCTGTTTGGAGAAAGCATATTAGCCTGAGACAACCTTCTATTCTTGAGTACTTATAATGGCCAACTGGTAGAATCTGTATTTTTTTTTAAACCATTGGATAGCTACATGTCAAAGAATGAAATTAGAACATTTTCTCACATCATATACAAAAATAAACGCAGAATGGATTAAAGCTCTAAATGTAAGACTGGAAACTACAGAACTCTTAAAAGAACATAGCCAGAACACTCTTTGACATAAATTGCAATAATATTTTTTTGAATCTGTCTCCTAAGGGCAAAGGAAATAAAATCAACAAATGGGACATAATTAAACTTAAAAGCTTTTTCGCAGCAAAAGAAATCATCGACAAAATGGAAAGACAACCTACTGAGTGGGAGAAAATATTTGCAAATGTTATGGCCAATAAGGAGTTAATATCCAAAATATATAAACAGCTCATTCAACTCAATATTTTTTTAAAGCCCAATTTAAAAGTAAGCAGAAGAACTGAATAAACATTTTTTTTCAAAGAAGACATACAGATGGCCATCAGGCACGTGAAAAGATGTTCAACATCATCAATCATCTGAAAAATGCAAATCAAAATCACAATACGTCACCTCACACGTGTCAGAATGACTGTCATCAAAAATACCATAAATAACAAATTTTGGCAAGGATACGGAGGAAAAAAATTCTCATACACTGTCAGTGGGAACACACATAAGGACAGTCACCATGGAAAATGATATGGTGATTTCTTAAAAAACTAAAAATAGAATTGCCATATGACCCAGAAATTTCAGTCCTGGAAATATATCCAAAGAAAACAAAAACACTAAATCAAAAAGATACATGTACCCCCAATGTTTATAGCAGCATTGTTTATAATAGCCAAGATATGGAAGCAACCCAAGTGTCTATCAATAGATGAATATAGAAGATATATATATATATATATATATATGGAATAAAACATAAGAAGAAGAGAAGAAAATTCTGCCATTTACAACAACATGAATGGACTTGGAGAGTATTATGCCTAGTAAAATAAATCAGACAGAAAAAGAAAAATACTGTTACATATCATTTGTATGTAAAATCTTAAAAATAAAATTAGTGAATATTACAAAAAAACATACAGAAATAGAAAGCAAACTAGTGATTTTTGGTAGGGAGACGGAAGGAGAAGGTGCAAGATGGAGTAGAGGATTAAGGGGTACAAACTACTCTGTACGAAATAAACAAGCTGAAATAATATACAGCACAAGGAATATAGCCAATAGTTTATAATAATTATAAATAGAGTATAATCTTTAAAATTACAAATCACTATGTTGTACATTTGAAATATATTATTGAAATCAACTATACTTCAATAAAAAAATTTAAAGCTTGCAAATAAATACAGTGCACATTTAGTAATCAATTCTGGGAGGACATCTCCAAGGCTTGTGATGATTTTTGCATTGGTTAGGTCAGGGGTCCCAACCTCTAGGTCATGGACCAGTACCTGCTGTCAAATCACTGGCAGCATGAGATTAGAAATAAAGTACAGAATAAATGTAATGCCCTTGAATCATCTCAAAACTACCCCCTCTCCATTCGTGGAAATATTGTCTTCCACGTAACTGGTCCCTGTTGCCGAAAAGGTTGGGACAGCTGATTGGTCAATACTTAATTCTATAACAAATAAATTCACAAATCCCTAAATTTTCATTGTTTAACACAACAAGAGTTTGGGTTTTCTTAGGTTAATAACAAACCTACCTCATTCCCAGATGGCCAGGGAGGTTTTCCTCCAGCAGTAACTCAGGTGTCTAGATCCCCTCATAGAGTTGTATAACAGGGTTGGGCAGAATATAGAATACAGCCATGCCCTTACATTGCTATGCTGTCTATATCTACTATGATAATACAACAGCAGGACTGAGTAGCTGCTGCAGAGACCGCACAGCCAGAGAAGCCTAAAATATTACTATCTGGTCATTTCCATAAAGGTCAATTGCTGACCAGTTCACAACTGGGGAAAGAGATTGTGGTCAAGGCACTTCCCTGTATAAATGTCTCATCACCAGTTACTCCAGCTGATATTTCACGGGCAAGAACTACTCACAGGGTACCACCTATTTGGGAGCAGCTTGGAAAATGTAATTTGCCTAGGAAGCTAGATTTCTAGTGATGATTCTAAACAGTACAAAGTAAAGCACATATTTTCGGTGAACACCCAGCTGTTTCTGCTGCAGCTGTCATTTTAAACCAGCCTTTTAAAAGATCTATTGAAAAAGCAATAGAGATCACATATATGCACACTCAGGATGAATAAAAAACCAAATGTTCTAAAGCTGGGACTCGAGATAACATTTCCAGTGACAGCACCATACACAGATACAAAAATTGCAGTATCTCACACTAGACAGCAAGATAAAGTGGTAAGAAAAATACTGTTAGATGGTTCAAAATGTTTTAGTGATAGCAAAAATGCCGATCTTGAAAAGCACTGCAGAATCTAATTTAAAATATTTTACAAATAGACGTGCAAAAGCGCAATACTTCTGAATTAACATAGCTCATGCACCTCAAACATGTGTAATTAAATTTAAAAATTAGATATAAGTAGATATTTGATGACATCATAGAATTGCCTCAAATTTCACCTATGTGTCCTGTGTTCACAGTACTAATGTCACATGATTTTGAAATGAGATCTACTGATGATAACATACAGTGAATGACAAGGAGGGAGCACAGATTCCCCAACCCCCCATTGCAGAAGTGCCTGCTCGGACAGAGCAAGGGGTCTAAAAGCCTAACAGTGTGATTTTCCTAGTGGTCCAGTGGGTAGGAATCTGCTTGCCAACGCAGGGGACATGGTTTCCATCCCTGATTGGGAACTAAGTTGCCAATGCCTCAGGGCAACTAACTCCCTGTGCCACAACTACTGAAGCCCACCGGCCCTAGAGGCGGTGGTCCACAACAAGAGAAGCCACTACGATGAGAAGACAGGGAACAGCAACAATGAGCCTGTGGACCACATCAAAGACCCAGTGCAGCCAAAACATAAGTAAAATGATTTTTAAAAGCCTACTAGTGAGCAAACTTTCCTGGTAGCTCAGTAGTAAAGAATCTTCCTGCCAATGCAGGAGATGGGGGTTTGATCCTTGAGTCAGGAAGATCCCCTGGAGAAGGAAATAGTAACCCACTCCAGTATTCTTGCCTGGAAAATCCAATGGACAGAGGAGCCTGGTGGGCTACAGTTCATGGAGTCAAAAAGAGTGGGACATGACTGAGCGACTGAACAATAGTGAGCACCCTTGCTCCATAAATCATCATATACATATAGGTTAGAAGAGAAGGGGAGCACCTGGTTTTCTGAAAAATAATATAATGTGGGATCTCCACACCAGAAAATAGTCCTGGTCTGCTTCCTGGGGCCACCTAAAGACTGTTTAGGTGAAATATTAGCCCAGGCTTTAATATCATTTCACAAAAAAGAGAATGGGGAGAAGTTCCCAGATGCATATTTCAGAACCAGAGTTTTGTGTCTCCCCAGTGCTCTTCCCTGGTGGCTCAGATGGTAAAGTGTCTGCCTACAATGTGGGAGATCTGGGTTTGCTCCCTGGGTTGGGAAGATCTCCTGGAGAAGGAAATGGCAACCTACTCCAGTACTCTTGCCTGGAAAATCCTATGGACAGAGGAGCCTGGTAGGCTACTGTCCATGGGCTCACAAAGAGTCGGACACGACTGAGTGACTTCATTCACTCACTAGTGCTCATCTTAACCAAAACTTTGGGAGATGATATTATCATTGGAAAAATAGAATTGCCATGTATTTGAGCTTGTAAGCTTGGTATACAGTGGAGGTTGTCCTTTCATTTTTGCAGGAAGGCAGAAATTGCAATATTTTATGCAAATTGTGATCAGTATTTTGGTGAAAGGATTTTATAGTCTTATTATCCTAAAAGTTTCGATCTTCATCTCCAATTTATGTTAACTGCTTTTCCCTCATTTCAAATACAAGTTAGAGCTGTGGCTGCTTTTTATTAATTTCCCTTCCAATGTTTTTGCTGTAATTCTGTATCCGCCTGGCTTTTTTCTCAGATGCTGCTGTCTCCACTTTCAGGAATTACTGAGAAAGAAGTTGGAGCAAAGAGTTTATTAATCCAGGCATATGTTCTCCAGGCCCTCAGATCTAGGGTGTGATGCTCAAATTTTGATGTTTAAGTGAAATAAATTAATGATTATTTCCCACTGGATTCTGAGACTGATTCAAAGGACTCCTTAGACCTTACCTGACTCTTTCAACTGCTGCCCTATTATAAAGCACTCTGCAAATAAAAATCATCACACGTGTCATCTTCCAGGAGAGTTTATTTTCTCCTTTCCATCCAGTCCTATCTCTGACTGCAAAATAAAGTTGATTTTAGCAGGTACTAAAACTCTCTTCAGTATCGTACTTTTCTTTTGTTATAATAAAGACTCTTACTGGCTTTAACAGAGACTAACCAAGATCCAAAAGCCCAAAGGATTTTAGAAACTTCTGGAACCCCTGCCCTTAAAATAAGAGAATAAATTGAAGAAAAGCAACACTTACTGAACAATGACTTCTGTCATTTATTCAGCTCAGCATTTATAGACCCTGAATTTCATTTCCTTACAACAAAATTTAAAGGGATGTATTGTTTTGCCATTTGTAAACAGGGAAACTGAGATTTAATGAGTAGTAGTGATGGACAGTGTGTACAAAGGACAGGGACTTAAGCAACACAAGCTTATGGCCCGTACTTACTGGGAATTCCTCATTCCTAGAGAATAATTGCAATCCCAGATCCCCATTATGAATGGGATTCAACAGGTTACCTGTGCCTGCAGGCGTGGGGTAGGCATATGTTGAACCGGTCAGTCTAGCATGCGTGCAGCCCTGGACATCTAAGGGCATCACAGACCTGTTATTGCTCGATCTCAGTGGCTTTCCCAGTATATACTAAAGTCAATTTTCAAGCCCAGAACTCTCTAAAGAGTATTATTTAATATACTGTATAAGTGAATAACTTCTGACCCTGTGTCATTGATGTTGTACCCCAAATGCCTAGGAATAAGAATCTGGTTTGCCCAGCTGGGTCAGATAAGCTTTGGTCTAGGGACTACATCTCATAAGATACCCACTGTTCCTGAGGCTTCCTCAATGCAAATCCAGGGAAATCAAGAAGAAAGACGAGTTATAAGATCTGTCAACTTCAAAAACATTTGCAACCCAGAAGTTGAGAGTTGTTTTATTCAGTGGGAATTTTCAGGACATCAAGCCACAGAGACAGCATCTCAAGTGACCCTGAGAGAAATGTTCCAAGGAGGTGGAGGGAGGTGTCAGGTTATTCAGAAGCTTGCAATAAAGGGCAGGTAGTCTGAACATCAAAAGTATTTTTGTGAATTAAAGAAAACCAGATATCTCAGGTTAAGGAATTTAGCACTTTTCTATGTATGGGAAGATGCAAGAGTCTAGGCTCACTGAAATCACTCCTTTCATATGCATCTCAGCTCCCTGGGGCCAGTGTCCTGTGTTTTCTGGATCCTGAGTCCCTCAGTGCTCACCAGAGGGAGTGGCTACAGCCTGAAGGCTGCCAGATCGCAGGTATCCCTCTCTTTCCTGAGTGCCCTTATGGCTCAGGGGTTCATATTTGGAGGGCAGGAATCACTGATGACTGTGACATTCTTGTTTACTGATGTGGCAGGAAATATTTCAGTCCTCAGACCCGTGATCCAGGAAGGTGCCAAGAGAAGAGTTTGCTATAAGAGGTTTTAACATGTGACAGGAATTCTCTGAAATATTAACCGGCCTACTCAAGATCTTCACTCTTTTCATCAGTTCATATTAGATCATCTTTCACCTTCCAATTTCCATTCTGCCTCTCCAATCAGACTGAGTTTTCTCAAAGCCACTTGATCAGCTAAGACCTATCACTCTGTTCAGAATAATAGTGAACCCCTCCCCTGGCCTTGGTTTTTAAGGATTCCCAGATTCTACTCCTTCAGTTGTGAGCAGCCCTTTATGGGCCATGGTGTCAGTGTTGTCATCAGTGACTTCCTAAAACAAAAAGCAATTTTGTCTCTCTTAGAGAAGACAGTAAATTGTACTTTGTTTACCCATTAAAAAATATGCCTCCTCAAAATGATCTACTTAACAACTGTAAACAACCCATCAGCATGGGTTTACACACAATCTTGTCACAAGAGACCCTGGAACCACATATTCTCCAACTATGGAGAACTCTAGCATAACACAGCTGTCCTCAGCTCCTTCCATATATATATGATTATTCCAAGTGATCTAAAGCTTAGCATAAAACCATTGCAAATAAACACTGAAGAAATATTTGTAGATTTGATCTGAGTTCCTCTGGAGGAGATAATGTATTACTAAAAATCAGCAGTAAAACAATACAGCTTAATAATTATATAACTTCTTTCCAAAGTGGTTTATATTTATGTATGTCTGCACGATGCATGTATATACATATATACAAAATATACACAAACACAAATATATGTGATGTTTCCTTGTATGTTTGTGCATATATTTTAAAATTTATATGTATTTTAATTATATATACACACAAATATATATATAGCATTCCTTTTATAGCCTTATATAAAACTAATATACATAATTTACCATTAACAAATTTATTTTGTTTTCATATTCATATTTTTTATTTTAAAGCCCTAGGAGTCTTATGAGATTTCAAGTCATAATTCTGAAACTCCCTTTACTTCAGTATAATAAAGTATATCTCTCTTGGAGCTCAGATATCAAGAATATAGACATGTAAATTTCAGGTTAGATACAAGTTTAAATAAATTTTCCACCACATTTAGCCAACTTATGGAATTATAAAAAGCAATACAAGGGGAAGTATATCATATACAATTCAAAGTTATTCACTAACTTTGAAATATAGCTCCCTAAAAAGATGCTCACCCACAGACAAGAGCAGACAAAATCCTTGGACTTTTGAAAAGGAAACCCCTTTGGATGGCATGAGAGAAACTAAAGACACAACATTGACATGGAAGATTCTACTTTTCCTAAACTAATACAAATAGTATCTGCCCTATCAAAAGGACTGAAATGTCATGTATTAATAGCCTGCTTTAGACCTTGGGTGAAAGGTCTGACCTGCTTTTTAAAAATTAAAAAGAAAATGTTATGACTTAGGCTTGCTAGTCATTTTATCTTAATGATAAAACATTGTCTCTTCTATCTCTTGGCCAAAGAACTGGTTTCACAATAGCTTTTATTCCCAACCCTATTAAACTACCCTCTTCAAATTTGCTTTCAGTTCCTTTTAGCTTTGTCTGGAAGGCCAAATAACATGAAAAACATAACAGCGCAAACAAAAGATTTAGAATGGCAAAGAATGGAGGCAGTGAAACTACTTTAGTATGATGTGAAACCCACTGAGATGTGAAAAAGAAGTTTCCCCATCTTCCCTGGATTTAGTCAACACATACACCATCCTCTCTCCACCTACACACACACCTCCTCTGTATTCAGCTTAAACATGAAAATTTCCATGAAATTAGTAGGTCTTCCCTTAAACAGACTTGACTAAACTTTTAAATTTAAATGTTAGGATTTTAAAGAAAATAAGAATACACCTAACTCTACTCTCTTTCTGTGATAATCCTAAGATTTTTCCTGTGTTCTCCAGCCCCATTGCCATTCAGCCTTCTACCCTACCCTTTATCAATCTTAATTCGATTCATCGTAGATTACTAACTGTTCTCTCTTTTTCTAGCAGTTTCTTTCATCAGTATCTTTTGTGCTTCCAGTTATTATTTTTTCCCCAATACCATGATTAGCATGTCACTGCCAACGTGTGAACCAATGACTTAATACCTAAAATCAAATTCCTTTTCTCTTTCATGTAGTTTCTGTTGTCATAAGCTCATGCCATTTCTTTCCTACAGCAGAAATTATCCCCTATAGCCTGGCAGGTCCCTATTATTTGTCACAGTAAATTTGTTCTAGTATTTATGTTGTTACCTCTGCGCAGAACGCTGTATCCCTCTTCACTTTTGTTGTCTTGATCCTGTATATTCTCTAAGGCTAAGTTCACTTCCTGTTCTCTCGCCAAAAGATCTACCTCAATTTAATTGATGCTTCCAGTTTCTAAATTGCTAGACTACTTAAGATACAGGCAAGAAAACTCCTTGCCTAGAACCTTGAGTTTCAGATGCTATGTATGCACGCATGTGCACACACACACATACACATCCCCCCCCCCCCATTCACTAAAGGACATACAGACACCTCTGTCATTCATAGTCCAGGGGACAGTACTGGCAGAGGAAAACTTCTAACCTAAACATCCATTTTTAAGACTAACACTGCTCAGGCCCTAGAAACATTCTTTACTTAGTTTTTCCCATCAAGCTTTTGACCACTGATGAGTTCAATTCAGTTCAGCCGCTCAGTTGTGTCTGACTTCTTGCCAACCCATGGACTGCAGGATTCCAGGCTTCCCTGTCCATCACCAACTCTCGGAGACTGCTCAAACTCATGTCCATCGAGTCAGTAATGCCATCCAACCATTTCATCCTCTGTCTTCCCCTTCTCCTCTCGCCTTCAATCTTTCCCAGCATCAGGGTCTTCTCCAATGAGTCAGTTCTTTGCATCAGGTAGCCAAAGTATTGGAGTTTCAGTTTCAGCATCAGCCCTTCTAATGACTATTCAGGACTGATTTCCTTTAGAATGGACTGGTTAGATCTCCTTGCAGTCCAAGGGACTCTCAGGAGTCTTCTCCAATACCACAGTTCAAAACCATCAAAACCTTGGAGTTCAGCTTTCTTTATAGTCCAACTCTCACATCCATACATGACTATTGGAAAAAGCATAGCTTTGACTAGATGGGCCATTGTTGGCAAAGTAATATCTCTGCTTTTTAATATGCTGTCTAAGTTGGTCATAGCTTTTCTTCCAAGGAGCAAGTGACTTTTAATTTCATGGCTACAGTCACCATCTGCAGTGATTTTGGAGCCCCCTGCCTCAAAAAAAAAAAAAATTGATGAGTACCACAAATGATTTGGGTTTGATTTGGGTGCTGTCAATGTGTAACACGAATCCTGCTTTAAAACACCAGGGCCAAATGTGCTTTGGTAAAAGATAAGATAAATTAACTAGGCAAGCCTGTACTCTCAGTTTGCACACTCTCAATGGAATCCTGCATAACCAATATCAAGAACTGCCAGAACTGCCAAGAGTCTCTTTTCCTGCTTCAGTTACCAACCTAATTTGTAGCTGTGAAAGTATCTGCAGTTTAACATGGTACGTGCCACAATTAGCAAGAGGGACTAGAAGCTTTTGGCAAAGCCAAAAAGCTCGTATTTTCTTAAATTCATTTATAGTCATATCTTCTTAAATTCACTTGTTTATAGCAATTCTATTTTCACAGATATAGAATGCATGCTTCTGCTTCTAAGTCACTTCAGTCGTGTCCGACTCTTTGCGATCCCATATATGGCAGCCCACCAGGCTCCCCTATCCCTGGGATTCTCCAGGCAAGAACACTGGAGTGGGTTGCCATTTCCTTCTGCAATGCATGAAAGTGAAAAGTGAGATTGAAGTCGCTCAGTCATGTCTAACTCTTAGCGACCACATGGACTGCAATCTACCAGGCTCCTCCGTCCATGGGATTTTCCAGGCAAGAGTATTGGAGTGGGTTGCCATTGCCTTCTCCTAGAACTCATGAAGTATGATCAAATTTCTTTATGTGACCAACTAAATAGTCATATTATACCAAACTTTAAAATATCTGATACGATTTAAATTTTAAAACATTTAATTATTTTGGCTTTATTTAAATGTTGGTATAATTTTTGTTTTAATTAAAATTTGTAAAAATTGTAGTTATCAATCTNGAACTCATGAAGTATGATCAAATTTCTTTATGTGACCAACTAAATAGTCATATTATACCAAACTTTAAAATATCTGATACGATTTAAATTTTAAAACATTTAATTATTTTGGCTTTATTTAAATGTTGGTATAATTTTTGTTTTAATTAAAATTTGTAAAAATTGTAGTTATCAATCTATTATAATAGATAATTTTGAGTAATTTTAAATGTTTTAGGATAAAATGATTTTCTGAAAAAATTGATCTTTGCTTTAGTAAAAATATTTCCAAATTTATCACACTCTAATACAATAGTATTTATCTATTTTAGTGTTGTAAGTCATTATTGTAACAAAAAAACTATTACTAATTATCAATGAAAATTTTAAGGACGAACTTTAGTGATTTTTAGTGGTTTGCTGAAATGAAGAAAATAAATGCAAATCTTATGAAATAAGAATGCAATGAATTAAGAACTCTGACACAATGGAATATAGCTCAGATATTTAAAAGAATGTACTTGAATCAGTTCTAATGAGGTAGATGAACCTGGAACCTATTATACAGAGCAAAGTAAGTCAGAAAGAAAACCACCAATACAGTATATTAATGCACATATATGGCACTTAGAAAGATGGCAATGATGACCCCATATGTGAGACCGCAAAAGCGACACAGATGTCAAGAACAGACTTTTGGACTCTGTGGGAGAAGGCGAGGGTGGGATGATTTGAGAGAATAGCATTGAAACATGCATATTATCATATATGAAATAGATTGCCAGTCTAGGTTCGATGCATGAGACAGGGTGCTCTGGGCTGGTGCACTGGGATGACCCTGAGGGATGGGATGTGGAGGGAGGTGGGAGGGGGGTTCAGGATGGGGAACACATGTACACCCGTGGCTGATTCATGTGAATGTACGGTAAAATCCCCCACAGTACTGTAAAGTAATTAGCCTCCAATTAAAATAAATAAAAAAATAAAAGTTGGGGAGAAAAAGAACTCTGTGTATGTTTATTATCTTCTAAACCAGACTATCAAAAGGACACTTGGGCCTACTCAATAGTAACTCAAATCAGTCTCATTACTACCTTTTCATCTATCAGCATTATAAAAAACCCTAAAGCTTTCCACAAATGTTTTTCACTATAAAAAATTCATTTTGTCAATGAAGGAGGGAAAAAACATCTTGTTGAACAGCTTGCTAGCTTCTTCTATAATTAAAAAAAAAAAAAAACACCTAAGAAGTAAGTTTTCATTAGTAATTCCTGCCTCAGAACTTGCAGTTATTGCGCCTGGCCAGAGAAATGTTCATCCAAACTAAACTCAAACTCTGTTACCTTTTCTCCTGCTGTCCCCTCTGAGGCATGCGCCTTGGCTCTCTTCGCCCATTAAATGGTGAATTACAGGGCGAAGACCACGCGTTTCCCGGTTCTAACCCTCCTGGTGCCCATCACTACGGTAAGCAATGTGTGAGCTGTTAATTGATTAGAGGTGAGAGAAAATAATTATGAAATTATAAGTAGCTAGGGTTTCCAAATAGAGTCCTGGGGGCAGGGGGGTGGTGATGGCAAGAAGATCGCGTCTAGACTGGAAGAGGAGAGCATCCCCTGGGGGACATAAAAATATTAATAACAGGAGGAGCAGGAGAAGGCTGCCTTCCTGAGGCTGTCTGTGATTCCTGCCTGACAGAACCCTGGTGAGCCAGGCTTCCTGACAGAAAAGCCGAGTTTTACAGCCTCACAGCTGTGCTCAGGGGTGTTTAATTTGCAAATGAGGGGAATAAGAAGTCAGCTCTCAGAAAGTAAATCTGCAGCCCATCTTTTTTGTGACGTGGCTTCACACACATCAGACACTTTCACTTCCAGACCTTCCCTTAGCTTAGAGTCGATTTTTGTGTGAGCTGAAAGGAAACTCACTGCTCCCCACCTATCCTCACATGATATTTAACCTTAAACTTGACATTTTAATGACTGCCAGTTTGCTATTAAGAACTTCCTTTAAGAATTAACCAAATACTGCAAGCACTATTTTACAAAGACTTTGAGGTTTAGCTAGCTTAAGAGCCATTGTTGAGCAGCTATGAAGTATTAATAGTTCAGTGAAAGAGATTTCTGGTGTGCAGAGAACCTAACATTGCAAAATATGTGTCGTAAAAATCCTAAATAAAAATCACCTTATTGCTTTAGTTTTAGGTGTTTTAGTAAATATTTGTAAGATCATGCTCCAGGTAGTTTTTACTTGGGAAATAAAATTCACAGTACTCCTCAATGATCAATCGTGTGATTCTTTTTCTAGACTTTATGTGTTTTCATTACTCATTCCAAAATACATATATGTTTATAGGTACATAAACAGTGATTTGGAAAAGGAATTAAATGAAAATCAAGACCTTTGCCAAAAATGTGTCCTTACAATTTACTATTCGTAAGCTCTATTTCACATCACTTTTCTTATTTTCTCATAATTTGAGTTAATGAATGTAAATTGAGCTTATTTAGATTTTAACACATGTATGATATGTTCCAATTAAATTATGGTGAGAAAAATTTGTAAAAGATTAAGTTGAAGGACTCAGATTAGATACCAATTACCCACAACTCTGAATTATAGGGAAACAAAATTAAATGCTGAGCTACTCCTCTTCTTCCATTTTCTTTCTTTTTCTTCCTTTTCCTTTCTAATACAAAAGCCATGATGCCACCAAATGAGATGGGATTTGCATAGGCATGGGGGAGGCATGGATAGGAAGTCATGGTGATAAGTCACGGTCAGAAGCCAACAAAGGTGAGATCGGTGGGAGCATCCTATGTGGCTACAGGGGAACTTGATTAGGGTACAGCAAGGAGATTAAACCAGTCAGTCCTAAAGGAAATCAACCTTGAATATTCATTAGAAGGCCGATGGCCACCTGATGTGAAGAGCTGATTCACTGGAAAAGACCCTGATGCTGAGAAAGATTGAAGGCAGGAAAAGAAGGAGAGGACAGAGGATGAGATGGCTGGATGGCATCACTGACTCAATGGACATGAGTTTGAGCAAACTCAAAAGATGGTGATGGACAGAGAAGCACAGTATGCTGCAGTCCATGGGGTTGCAAAGAGTCAGACATGACTTAGCAACTTGAACAACGATTAGGGTAAAGGAATGTCCACACAGAGGACAGGCCAGGAAGAATGTCAGAGCCCAAGCCACGTGAGAGTTGCCATATTTGTGGGGTGACCTGAGATGAGGAGGCACGCTTGGAGGAGTGGGGAGTGTGCCGAGCTAGAGGACAGCAGAGACGGCCCAGCTCAGGGTTTCTGAGCTCAAGCAGAGTGGTGACATTCGTCCTGTGGGAGGAAAGGCAGCGGCAACAGCAGAGAAGCTTGGTGATAGGCTAAAGAAGGGGGGAGACTTTGACCAAATAGGTAGAGATAGTCAACGTAATGGAAGAGAGTTTTCTCACCATCAGAAAGAGGAGTACACACACGTGGAGAGCGGAACAAACTCTGTGGTGTTAGATTAAAACTGAAGATATTTCTGTGAGTCCACACATTTCAACAAATCGAAACATATGGAAATAAACACAGATGCGAATGTATCCATACATACCCATGTATCCATCTCTTAGCTCTATCCAGTGACAGCCCAATAGCAATGAGCACATCTACTTTCCAGATTTCAGTTGATACCTTGGAGAAATAGCTCACTTCAGAGCTTGTGCAGGCTAATTATNCACACATTTCAACAAATCGAAACATATGGAAATAAACACAGATGCGAATGTATCCATACATACCCATGTATCCATCTCTTAGCTCTATCCAGTGACAGCCCAATAGCAATGAGCACATCTACTTTCCAGATTTCAGTTGATAAACACCATCCACCCATTCTTCATTTAAAGTGACCAGAGCTCCTTGGAGAAATAGCTCACTTCAGAGCTTGTGCAGGCTAATTATCAGATGAGCCTTGCGCACACTGTGATGTTAAAAAGTAAGGAAGTACTATTCAAAGAAAGATAGACATATATGCCAGAAGGACACAGAAGCCTGCTTGAAGAGGCTATCAATAGACACGGCTGGGAACTGAAACATCAAAACAAATTATGATGACAGATTATAACCCATGCTTATAATAGGAAACAATGAATTTATATTGATAGAAATAAATTGAAGTTTTGGTAGAGAACAGGAAATTCACATAGTCTTACAGTAACTTCCACCATTTAGTTATTCATTATAAAGGAAAGAGAGTACTTTTACAAAGAAGGTTGGCAGACAGCCTCTTGATAAAATGAATGATTACACTTCTTTGTTTTCTTGTCAGAAATTGGAAGCAGACCTCTCTTCCCTGTATCTGAATGAGGACCCTGGCTCAAGAGCACAGACCTGGTCATCTGACAAAGGGCCTAATCTCTGGACGGCTGTATATTTGGTCTACTTGTTAGAAGACATTTTTTTGAAGCATAATTGATTTACAGTGTTAGTTTCAGATGTATAACAAAGTGATTTCGTTATGTGCATATATATACAGATATGTTTTTGGTTTTTTTTTTTCCCTCAAATTCTTTTCCCTTGTTGTTGTTCAGTCACTCAGTTGTATCTGACTCTTTGGGAACCCATGGACTGCAGCACACCAGGCTTCCCCATCCTTCACTATCTCCCAGAGTTTTTTCAAACCCATGTCCATTGAGTCAATGACACCAACCATCTCACCCTCTGTCGGCCCCTTCTCCTCCTGCCTTCAATCTTTCCAGCATCAGGGTCCTTTCCAATGAGTCAATTCTTCACACCAGGTGGCCAAAGTATTGGAGCTTCAGCTTCAACATCAGTTCTTCCAATGAATATTCAGAGTTGATTTCTTTTATGATTGGCTGTTTTTTTTCTCCTTGCTGTCGAAGGGACTACCAAGAGTCTTCTCCATGACCACAGTTCAAAAGCATTAATTCTTTATCACTCAGCCTTCTTTATAGTCCAAATCTCACATCTATAAATGACTACTCAAAAAGCATAGCTTTGACTATACAGACCATTATTGGCAAAGTGAAGTCTCTGCTTTTTAATACTCTGTCTAGTTTTATTATAGTTTTTCTTCCAAGATTATTACAAAATATTTAGAATTCCCTGTGCTATACAGTAGGTCCTTATTGGTTATCTAGTCTATATACAGCAGTGTACGTATGTTAATCCCAAACTCCTAATTTCTATACTTCCAATCAGTAAAGGGACAAATCAGAATTGCATACTACTTAATAGAAAAAGAATGCAGTATCACTTCAGTAATATTCTTGCCAAAGACCCATAACCTAAATCTAATCTGAGGAAGCATCAGGAAAACCTAAATTGAGATAAATTCTATAAAGGAATTCCCCTGTAATCTACAAAAGTGTCAGACTATGAAAATTAAGAGGCTGACGAATGCTTTCAGATTGAAGAGACCAAAGAAACCTTATAACAGATCCTGAACTATTGTTATAGGTCCTTTTGTTATAAAGGACATTGTGGGGACAGTTGGCAAAACTTAATGTGGTCTGAAGTGGAAGACACAGCAAGATACTCTTCACCCTGTTCATGTATGTATATTGGTTATGCAGAACTTCCTGCTTTGGAGGAAAATACTCTAAATTTTTAGGAGTGACAGGTCATCAAGCCATCAACTTACTCTTACATGGTTTAAAAAAAAAAGGAATATTCTTTGTAGTGTGATGGCTATTTTTGCTAGCCTCATTGTCCAAAAATAAAGTCTGAGCCTGAATAAAATAAAGAAGTTCTCCTCTTGTGGGACAACACAAAAGAATCTGAGAAATGCCCTAAGCTAATTTATCAGAATTCTAGTTTCTCACCTGATTGTATATCCATTTTTCACTTAGATAATATGATCAGAGCCCACTTTGGAAGCCTACAGAGGAAGTTATACTAAAATAATATGGAAAAGTCAGGAAGACTTGCTCACACCAACCTGTATAATGCCTAAATTTCCATAAATGGAAGTCCTTTTTCATGGGCTAAGAATAATCTTTTAAATGGACTATTATAGAATATAATTTCCTGAATGCCAGATGAAGAACTACAGACAGGAGAGGATACATAGAAAAGCTTGTATGCAAAAGGGCTCATCTTGTCCTTCTCTTTTCCAAACTTATTTTGAGAATATAATGGGGGTCAAGGGTAAGGAAATGTCACATCAAGGGGAGAAACTGAGTCGCGGTGTGTCTGAGCCAGATCTGTGGACCTGAATAGAGCCATCAGTGCGGCCAGAGCTGCAAAAAGTCAGCATGACTAGGCAAGTGGTGAGTCCACGTAGAAGACTGATTTGAGACAAAGGGAGTAGGAAAAAGTGGTCATAAACTCATTATACTTGAAAGACTAAATAAACCTGAAGGTGAGTTATAAGCAAAAAGATCAGCTAGCCAAACATGATCTACAAGCTAGAGAACTAACAGTTTATTTAAAAAAAAAAAAAAAAATATATATATATATATATATATATATTACAAAGGAAAGTACATAGGTGAAAGGGAAGTAAGAATTGACTAATTTTCCACAGGAAAAATGTGCCTGCTAAGAGAATCCAGTAAGATGTGGGTGGTGTGGCCACAACTGTCCTTTATTCCAATCCACTCCTACTTTCACTCTTAGATTGCCGTCATAGATTCTGAAAACACAGAGAAGATTCAGAGAGAATAGACCACCTGGTTCTGTTGATTTGATCACAATTTTGCAGGTATAGAAAAGGAACACACTGTAATGTAACAAACAGGAAATGCCTCTCGTAACTCCCCTTAAGGAAGGACTTTCTGGCTGGCTGTGGAGAAAGTGGTCAACAGACAGTCTTCAAACAACAGAAGGTAATAATTGGCCAGGATGTGGAAAAAAGAAATCCCTTATACACTGTTAGCAGGAATATGAATTGTTAGAGCACTGAGGAAACAGTATCAGTTCAGTTTAGTTCAGTTCAGTCGCTCAGTCGTGTCCAACTCTTTGCGACCCCATGATTTGCAGCACGCCAGGCCTCCCTGTCTATCACCAACTCCTGGAGTTCACTCAGACTCACGTCCATCGAGTCAGTGATGCCATCCAGCCATCTCATCCTCTGTCATCCCCTTTTCCTCCTGCCCCCAACCCCTCCCAGCATCAGTCTTTTCCAATGAGTCAACTCTTCGAATCAGGTGGCCAAATTACTGGAGTTTCAGCTTTAGCATCATTCCTTCCAAAGAACACCCAGGGCTGATCTCCTTTAGAATGGACTGGTTGGATCTCCTTGCAGTCCAAGGGACTCTCAAGAGTCTTCAGCATTCTTTAAAAATTAAAGGTAGAACCAGCATTTTTGGATATATACCTAAAGCAAATGAAATCAGTGTCTCAAAGAGATATCTGCATACCCACATGTGCTGCAACATTATTCATAATAGCCAAGACAGGGAAACAACCTAAATATGTGAAAATGCCTGGAAAAAGAAAATAAACAATGAAATAATATTCAGCCATGAACACCAAAAAATTAATGCTTTCAAATCGTGGTGCTGGAGAAGACCCTTGAGAATCCCTTGGACTACAAGGAGATTAAACCAGTCAATCTGAAAGGAAGTCAAACCTGAATATTCAATGGAAGGGCTGATGCTGAACCTGAAGATCCAATAACTTGGCCACCTGATATGAAGAGCTGACTCATTGGAAAAGACCTTGATGTTGGCAAAGATTGAAGGCAGAGGGAGAAGGGAGAGGAAGAGGATAAGATGGTTAGATAGCATCATCGACTCAATGAACATGAGCAAACTCCAGGAGATGGTGAAGGACAGGGATGCCTGGTGTGCTGCAGTCCATGAAGTTGCAAAGAGTCAGACACAACTTAGCAACTGAACAACAATATCCTTAAGGAAATCCTGCCATTTGTGACAACGTGTATAAACCTGGAAGACATGCTAAACAAAATAAGCCAGCCACATAAAGACAAATGCTGCATAATCTGACTCACTTATATATTAAACCTGAAATAATTAAACTCATAGACGCAAAGAATAGAAGAGAGGTTACCAGCAGCTGGTGGGGAGGGATAAATGAGATCTTGGTGAAAGCACACAAAGTTCCAGTTAAGAGATGAATATGTTCTGGAGCTCTAAGGTGCAGAAATGTGATTGTCGTCAGCAAGACTTAATTGTATATATGAAATTTGCTAAAAAAGTAGATCTTAGTTCTAAAAAATAGAAGAAAGGAAGGAAAGAAGGAAGAAAAGGGGGAATTGNGAGGGATAAATGAGATCTTGGTGAAAGCACACAAAGTTCCAGTTAAGAGATGAATATGTTCTGGAGCTCTAAGGTGCAGAAATGTGATTGTCGTCAGTAAGACTTAATTGTATATATGAAATTTGCTTAAAAAAGTAGATCTTAGTTCTAAAAAATAGAAGAAAGGAAGGAAAGAAGGAAGAAAAGGGGGAATTGGATGGAGAGAGGGAGGAAAAAAATGAAGAGATAAAAGGGAAGGAAGGAAATAGAAAGTGTCAAGCAGATTACCCTGCACTGGTTTAACCCCAGGGGAGAACCCTAAAGACCTCTGCCACTGTGTCTGGGTACTGGAGTCACCAAGAAGGCCATGCACTCAAGCACTGATGGAACAGTGCTGCTCACACAGAGAAGAGACAGAGTAAGGTCAGCTCCAACAGTGGGCACTGGTCCCCTGTGACCAGCAGGTCCCATCCTGAGCCCAATGCAGGGCAGTTTGCCTACTCACCGTTCTCCTGGTGCATTAGACAAACCCCACGTCCTCCCCACAGGGGACACATAGCAGGGGTGCCCAGGTGCTGAATGGTACACACCACTCAAGCAAGGACACAGGGGACTCTTTGAGCCCAAAACAGGGAGAGATGCCCCCCACGAGGTGGCAAGACTGGCGCAGGCTGCATGGGCTCTTTATCTCTTGGTGAGGGAGTGTTCCAAACCCAAGGCCCATTTTTATACAAAGAAACAAGAGCAGAAAGCCACAGGCTCCAGACGGCCGTTCCCAACAGCAACTGTGTGAAGTGATGGGCTTGTTAATGAATTTGATTGTAATGCCCATTTTACAATATATGTATGTGTATGCTTAGCCCCTCAGTTGTGTCCAGCTTTTTGACCCCAAGGAGCTCCTCTGTCCATGGAATTTCCCAGCCAAGAATACTGGAGCAGGTTTCCATGTCTTCCTCCAGGGGATCTTCCTGACCCAGGGATCAAACTTGCATCTCTAGGGTCTCCTGTTTAGCAGGTGGATTCCTTACCTCTGGTGCCACCTGAGAAGCCCTTCACAATATATATATGGCTCAAAACATCAAGTTGTGCATTTTAAACATACACAATTTTTATTTGTAAAAAAAAAATAGACACCCTTCTGCTCTCAGCTCCACAGGCTTCACCTAAGTTTCAGAGAGCCAGCTCCCTCAGGTGGTACTCTTCCTGGGACAACCCCTCAGGAGGCTAAGCAAGGTGCAAATCCAAGTGCAAGCACCTTGAACCAGACAGGAGACAAGGCTGGGGAGTAACGCTCACCTTCAACTCCACGGGGGCCTCCCAGGCTTCAGGAAACCCCCTTCACAGTTCAGCTTCCCCCTGCCCAACCCTGCTCATTCCCCCTTCCTTTCATTACTATTGATATCTAGTAAACACCTTCTTTACCCCAAATCCCATGCAAACATCTGCTTCCATCAAATCCTACCAGTGACATTTGGTATCAGTAACAGTCTGAGTTGGGGAGACCAATCCTCACTGCTAAACTGGCACTTTGGTAAATGGAGCCAGGCATCCCACAGTACAGGGTACTGACCCAATTGTTAACATCTTCCCTGGTGCTGAACTAGGCCAGCATACTAATGGGAGAGAATCCATTAGGGGGTATGATGTGCCAAGGATTTGAAACATATGGGGGAAGTTGCATTGGATGAATTTTGCTAAGAGCCACTGTACTGATGTGTTGTTGAGAGACAATGACAAGCTGGGATGAGTAAAAAGCCAACTAAAACTTAGGTGTGAAAGCTAGAGTGTTATTTTGCTTGTATGTGCAGAGCCTGGACCAGGATAAAACCAAGTGAGAACAGTAGAAAATTTAAGAGAGTGCCAAATGCCAAAAGTCTCATCAACCCAGTGACTGGAAGAAGAAAATCCATGAGAGACTGATCAGTCAACTAATAGGTCCAATGCTTAGTTACCAAATACTCTGTAATTGCCAAACAGTTATTCTGGGAAGGTGTCATAGTTGGTTCTAGGGTCTATCCAGATTTCCATGAGGCTGCCAGTTTGATTTCTTACAAATGGACTTGAAGAAACTTGATGGGAATTTCCAGTGGACAGCATGTGGCTTTGACCAAAGAATAATTTTCCATTTGGGAAAGTCGTCTTCTTCAAACAATTGTGCAGAGCAGGCAGAAAACCAAGAAACAAACTGGGGAGAAAGGAATCTCGTTTGTTCTCAGAAAGATCTGTCAGATGAAATTTTGTGATCTGGAGACCAGAGAGTGGCAAATATTTTAACCAGACTTGTTCATTTTTATGAGGGATGATCCTTGTTAAAGTCTGGACAGGGCTTACCTGGTGGTCCAGTTTGCTCCTTGGTCAGGGAAGATCCCACAGCCTGCAGATCAACTGCAGAGGCCATGTGCTGCAACTACCAAGCCCAAGCTCTAGAGTCCATGAGCTGTAACTACTGAATTCCCTATGCCCTAGAGCCTGTGCTCGGCATCAAGAGAAACCACCACAATGAGAAGCCCGTGCATTGCAATGAAGAGTAGCCCCTGATAGACGCAGCTAGAGAAAGACTGTGTGCAGCAGCAAAGATCCACCACAGCCAAAAATAATTAAATAAAATAAAAAATAATTATTTAAAAGTCTAAATAGTGCTCAGTCCTTATAATGTGCTGAGTTTTGATCGTTTTGAAGTGCGTATATAAGGAGAAACTTTGCCTCCAAGATACTATTCTCTAAATGTCTCTATAAAGGAAATAGTTCAGTTTAGTTCAGTCGATCAGTCATGTCCAACTCTTTGCAACCCCACGAATTGCAGCACGCCAGGCCTCCCTGTCCATCACCGACTCCAAGAGTTCACCCAAACTAATGTCCATCGAGTCAGTGATGCCATCCAGCCATCTCATCCTCTGTCGTCTCCTTCTCGTCCTGCCCCCAGTCCCTCCCAGCATCAGAGTCTTTTCCAATGANTGTGTTGATAAGTGCATGGATGTTGGAATTTAAAATGACAAGATTCAAATTCTATGTCTGCAATATGTCAACTGTGCAACCCTGGACTAGTGAGTTACTTTCTAAGCTTCTTTATCTGGAAATAGGAGTGTTACATATACATCAAAACTTCTATATTAATAACCTTGAAATTATATATATAAAAGAGTACTTAGCACATGTTATCCAGTTTTTTATTCATTAAATATGTTCATATTGCTTGGCTTCAAATAGGAAAAAGAGTATGTCAAGGCTGTATATTGTCACCCTGCTTATTTAACTTCTATGTAGAGTACATCATGAGAAATGCTGGGCTTAGAGGAAACAGAAGCTGGAATAAGGATTGCCGAGAGAAATATCAATGATCTCAGATATGCAGATGACACCACCCTTATGGCAGAAAGTGAAGAACTAAAGAGCCTCTTGATGAAAGTGAAAGAGGAGAGTGAAAAAGTTGACTTAAAGCTCATAATTCAGAAAACTAAGATCATGCCATCTGGTCCCATTACTTCATGGCAAATAGATGGGGAAACAGTGGGAACAGTGGCTGACTATTTGGGGGAAATCCAAAATCACTGCAGATGGTGACTGCTGCTATGAAATTAAAAGACGCTTACTCTTTGGAAGGAAAGTTATGACCAACCTAGATAGCACATTAAAAAGCAGAAACATTACTTGTCAATAAAGGTCCATCTAGTCAAGAGTATGGTTTTTCCAGTAGTCATGTATGGCTATGAAAGCTGGACTATGAATAAAGCTGAATGCTGAAGAATTGATGCTTTGAACTGTGGTGTTGGAGAATACTCTTGAGAGTCTCTTGGACTGCAAGGAGATCCAGCCAGTCCATCCTAAAGGAGATCAGTCCTGGATGTTCATTTGGAAGGACTGATGTTGAAGCTGAAACTCCAGTACTTTGGCCACCTGATGCGAAGAGCTGACTCATTGGAAAAGACCCTCATGCTGGGAAAGATTGAGGGTAGGAGGAAAAGGGGAAGACTGAGGATGAGATGGTGGATGGCATCACTAACTCGATGGACACGGGTTTGGGTGAACTCTGGAAGTTGGTGATGGACAGGGAGGCCTGGCATGCTGCGATTCATGGGGTTGCAAAAAGTCTGACACGACTGAGTGACTGAACTGAACTGATGTTCTCTGAACATTCTCTTGTTTCCCTAAATCATTTAAGACTATTAAATTGCTTGAAATATTATGAAAACAATGTGACTTATACTAGCTTAATTTTCTTAGATTGCTGTAACCCTTAATATAACTAGTTTCCTTGTCAATTGATCACAAAATCTGCAGGAGTAATCCAAAACTCTAGCACCAAAATCAGGTAGAGAGAACTAGAAGAGAACAAGTATTTTTCTTGGATAGAGAATAGGATTAGGTAATAGGTTAGATACTGGGGTGAGGGAAAGTAGGGTAAATAGGAAAGAACATAACTTAGAGGAATACTTTTTGTTTAAGGGTTTAATAAAAACTATTTACTCATTCACATTAGGTCAGATATAATTCAATGTCCTAAGGTCATATCACAATCAATGGATGAGTTAGGGATTTCTCCTAATTATTTTCACACCATATCCCTCTAACTTACTTCTACTGATGGGTCTTAAAAATCCACTAATTCATTTTTCTAGATTCCACATGTATGTGTTAATGGTACAGATGAACCCATTTGCAGGGCAGAAATAGAGACGCAGACATAGAGGACAGATAGGTGGACACATGGGGAAGCGATGAATTGGAAGGTTAGGATTTATATATATACACTACTGAGTGTGAAATAGCTAGCTAGTGGGAACCTGCTGTATGTATAGCACAGCGAGCTCAGCTCGGTGCTCGGTGATGACCTAGAGGGGCGGGATTGGGGGAGAGGTGGGAGGGAGGTCTAAGACAGAGGGATCATGTATATACATAGCTGATTCACTTA
>SJYA01000589.1:1089470-1117342 GCA_006410615.1 Neotragus moschatus
TAATGTTGAAGAAGCTGAAGTTGAACGGTTCTATGAAGACCTACAAGACCTTTTAGAACTAATATCCAAAAAAGATGTCCTTTTCATTATACGGGACTGGAACAATGCTTTACTACCCTGCAAAACATGTGTTCTCCTATGATCTTGTGGTTTCTTTTTAAACTTTTCCATTCCAGTTGTGAAACTAAAAATTGGTTCTTCCCTAAACATTTTCAAGAAGCTGTATAAAACTAACAACGTTCTGTTAGCATCACAAACATAATAACATTTATTATCTTTCAAGATGTTAACTTCCTAGCACATAAGTGGTATTTTCCCATAATTCATGCATTCATTCATTCAACAAAGCCTGATAATGATACATTTCTAGACCACTAATTAAGAACCAGAGAACTTGAAAGTCCCCAAATTGCATTTGAAAGCTCCAGTCTTCAGTTAAGAATAGTAGCATTGCAGTTAAAATTATTACTTTCAAGGCTTCCTTGAGGACAAAGTCATCACAGACACATGTACTAATGAGAGCAAAGCGTTATGGCACTACCTGATTATACCTTGGCCATCGAGGTTATTGAGGATGCTTTAGACCTTCTCATTGTCGTCTAAATAAAAATATTACTAAATATACATAAAGAGATATGTGCATGCCTGCTCAGTTGCTTCTGACTCTGTGACCCCCTGGACTATAGCCCTCCAGGCTCTTCTGTCCACAGGGTTTTTCAGGCAAGAATACTGGAGTGGGTTGCCATTTCCTACCCCAGGATTTCTTTCTCTCCCAGGGATCAAACCTGCATCTCCTGTGTCTCCTATATTGGTAGGTGGTTTCTTTACCACTGAGCCACTTGGGAAGCCCAAAGAAATAATGTGGAGAACTGGAGTGTCTGAGACTATGGGAACAATCTACCAGGACCCCTTTACATCAGGTTGAGAATCTCTGCTCCAGTTTAAGATTAAAATTGGTTTTCCCTGCATTAATATTCTAGTTTCTGCCTCACATAGTCTACCTCTGGTTGCCCTGTGTATATCCAGCCTGCTTCACTCTTCCCATCTGTAAAATTCTATCCAGTCCAGGAACTGATTTATTCAGCAACTGTCTAAATATCAGGGGCTTCCCAGGTGGCATGGTGGTAAAGAATCCACCTGCCTGTCAGTGCTAGAGATGCCAGAGATAAGCATTGGACCCCTAAATTGGGAGGATTCCCTGGAGGAGAAAATGGCAGCCCACTCCAATATTCTTGCCTGGATAATCCCATGGACAGAGGAGCCTAGCGAGCTACAGTCCGTGGGGTTGCAAAGATTTGAACGTGACTGAGCGTGCACAGACAGACAACTAAATATTGGGTCTTTTTAATATCTCCTCATATGTATTAATCAGCAGTTTGAGCCTTTCCGATGTTGCTTTTAGGATTTGTTGGGTGGGACTAATGCAGTGCTAATGATCAAGTGACAATCTAGCCTTCTGCTGAGTCAAGACACTGCTGAGGACAGCAGTCTCCACCTCCATCCACAGCTTCGCTTGTCATGGTTCCAGTTACCCAATGTCAACCACAGTCCAAAAAGACTAAATGGGAAATCCCAGAAATAAACAACTCATAAATTTTATATTCTGTGCCAGTCTGAGTAACACGGTGACATTTCATGTTGCCCATTTCATCCCAGCCAGGGTTTCCAGCCATCAACACTGTCAGCNATCCACAGCTTCGCTTGTCATGGTTCCAGTTACCCAATGTCAACCACAGTCCAAAAAGACTAAATGGGAAATCCCAGAAATAAACAACTCATAAATTTTATATTCTGTGCCAGTCTGAGTAACACGGTGACATTTCATGTTGCCCATTTCATCCCAGCCAGGGTTTCCAGCCATCAACACTGTCAGCTCCTGGCATCCAGTTACCAACATTGTCCCATCTGGATGATCCAGGGTCACCTAAATCAGATGAGCCTCCTTCTGAAGAGAGACGGAAGACCAAAAGGAGCCGAACGATTCGTCACATCAATGTCTATGCCATTCACCTCACTTCATCTTGTCACAAAATAATTTATCATCTCACATCGAATCAGCAGAAGAAGATGGGTGAGCTCAGTACAGTAAGATATTTAGCAAGATAACAAAACAGAGCACATTCACATAGCTTTTATTATCAGTTCAGTTCAGTCACTCAGTCATGTCCGACTCTTTGCGACCCCATGGATCGCAGCACACCAAGCCTCCCTGTCCATCACCAACTCCCGGACTTCACCCAGACTCATGCCCATCAAGTCAGTGATGCCATCCAGCCATCTCATCCTCTGTCGTCCCCTTCTCCTCTGCCCCCAATCCCTCCCAGCATCAGGGTCTTTTCCAATGAGTCAACTCTTCTCATGAGGTGGCCAAAGTACTGGNCATCCTCTGTCGTCCCCTTCTCCTCCTGCCCCCAATCCCTCCCAGCATCAGAGTCTTTTCCAATGAGTCAACTCTTCTCATGAGGTGGCCAAAGTACTGGAGTTTCTGCTTTAGCCTCATTCCCTCCAAAGTAAACCCAAGGCTGATCTCCTTCAGAATGGACTGGTTGGATCTCCTTGCAGTCCAAGGGACTCTCAAGAGTCTTCTCCAACACCACAGTTCAAAATCATCAATTCTTCAGCGCTCAGCCTTCTTTACAGTCCAACTCTCACATCCATACATGACCACAGGAAAAACCATAGCCTTGACTAGACGGACCTTAGTCGGCAAAGTAATGTTTTTGCTTTTGAATATGCTATCTAGGTTGGTCATAACTTTCCTTCCAAAGAGTAAGTGTCTTTTAATTTCATGGCTGCAGTCACCATCTGCAGTGATTTTGGAGCCCCCAAAAATAAAGTCTGACACTGTTTCCCCGTCTATTTCCCATGAAGTGATGGGACCGGATGCCATGATCTTTGTTTTCTGAATGTTGAGCTTTAAGCCAACTTTTTCCCTCTCCTCTTTCACTTTCATCGAGAGGCTTTTTAGTTCCTCTTCACTTTCTGCCATAAGGGTGGTACTTTTGTTACAGTACATTGTTATCAGTGTCCTGTTTTATTATTGTTGTTGTAATAATGTATAAATGAAACTTTATCCTAGATACATATGATGTGTAGGGGGGGAATAGTATACCTAGGATTCAATACTCTCAGTGGTTTCAGGCATCCCCTGGGGGTCTTGGAAGGTATCCCCTGGGTGAGGCGGGACCACTGTACTCTCTGCAGTACCTTGTGACTCAGAAGGGTTCTCTTAGACTGTGGAGACAGGACTATCATCAGCTCTGAGTACAGGGCACTGCCTCTAACGCATTTTCTTTTTTAGGGGAGAGGTCCTTTTTCTAGCCCTGGGTAGTTTCCTCATGTGACTATGCTGATAGCACTCTGAATGCACAAGGGTGACTCAGCACATTGGAGGGTCTCTCTGCCTCTTCTTTGGCACTCTGCCCTGCAAACTCTAGCACCTCAATCTCCTCGAATTCTTAGATAAGTCTCCTCAATACAGGTATCCTACCCAGCCCTGCCTGGGTTCCCCTCCTAGCCTGGGGACCTGGAAATTCCTTCAGCCAGTAAGCTGGGCCAGTCTCGAATTCACTTCATTTGCTTCCCCTCTCTCAGGGATTCGTCCTACCTCAATACCTGACCCACGTGGTTTCAAAACCATTGCTTTACGTATTGTGTCTGGTTTTCTTGGTTGTTTTAGGAGGGAGGGTAAATCAAGCCCCCTTTATTCCATCTTAGCTGCAAGTGGAAGCCTATTATATTCTCCCTGAAAACTGAATTGAAATGAATTAAAGTCTAAGAATTGTAGATAAAATAATTTCCTACGTATGTAGTCCCCTACCACTATATCAGTTAGAGTCCAGGATGAGATACTGCAACAAACAGAATAAACGTGAGTGTGCCGCAAGGTCATTCAGAATCATTCAGGGACCCGGTTCTTTCCATCCTGTGGCTGCCATCTCCCCAGGTGTTGTCTGTGGCCAGCCACGTTTGAGCTAAAACTTTAGGGTTTCTATTATTAAAAAGGAAGAAGGAGAAAATGATGCTGCGGGCCAATAAAGAGCTTCAGCCACAAACACTCAGAAACTTAATTTAAATGCCTCATATTCCCTACATATTTTATTTTATCTTTTGCCAGAAATACCTGAAATGGTTTTAGATACTAGGAAGAGGAACGATTTTTAAAAACAAAGAAAAAAAATCCTCTCAGGGTTATGATAAATAATTAGCATACTCAAAAGATTTTCAATTAATCTAAACTTATTCCTCACCTCAGTCTAACACTAAGCTGCTTTGGGAGCTGCCTAAAATTTTGCAAAGTATTCATTTACAATAGAAAGTAAATGCCTCAGGGTGAATTTTCTACATCTTAATCTGATAGTGTGATAGTGTGATTTTTTTTTTTTTTTTAAGATGAATGCCTAGGAACTCATAAGCTTCTGGCAGCTTTCTATACCAGGCTTCCCAGGTGGTGTTAGTGGTAAAGAACTCACCTGCCAATGCAGGAGATTTAAGAGACCACGTGTTGGATCCCTTAGTTGGGAAGATCCCCTGGAGTAGGAAATGGCAACCTACTCCAGTATTCTTGCCTGGAGAAGCCCATGGACAGAGGAGCGTTGGGGGATAGGGTCACAATGAGTTGGACACGACTGAAGCAATGTAGCATGTAGGCCTATTATATTTTGTACCCTAATATAATTAGCTTCAACATCTGGTTCTGGACAAAATGAATGAATCAAGATTGTAAAATTTATACAAGGTTGATTCGGGGTTCCCTACTCCCCCAGTCAATTTGATGAATTACATGAACATTTCAAATACTGTGTGTGCTCAGTCACTAAGTCATGTCCGTTTGTGACTCTGTGGACTGTAGTCTCCCAGGCTCCTCTGTCCATGGGATTCTCCAGGCAAGAATACTGGAGTGGGTTGCCATTTTCTCCTTCAGATTCTTTACCACTGAGCCACCTGGGAAGCCTTTCAAATGTCAGGAAGACCTATACATAGAAAACAACTTAAGAGATACTCCAAGAGTATACAGAAAAGGCAGTCCTATGGATAGTGTCTTGGCAGATAGAAGCTTCAGTTCTCCCATGATGCACTTGGACAGGGCTCCCTCACAGCACAGCAGGAAACAGATTTGGTGCCCACATTTCTCTACCAGTCATGTCTTCTCATTACCCAAGGAGCCCATCCAGTTCAATTACATCTGCCTCTAGTTTCAACAAATAGTCTGTCTTTCTTATTTTACAGAAAGCTTCCAAAGGCATTTAATCTCGCTTTTTTTAATGTCTTCAGAGAACTGATTAATTCATAGTAGTATATTTCTATATTTAACCTTCTAACAACAGGAAAGGGAGAGAGGTAGTTCTCCTTTAAAAACAATGGAACTTTAAAAGATGGCTTACCATTTTTTCATTCTCCCTCAAATTTGCAGTCTATTTTAGCCAAGCTATAACCATGGCAAGATTTCTAATGTTCACTCTTAAGAATCTCAAGCTGACTCTGAATTCTAAATGGGGAAACAAGTTTTAAAAAGTTTGGGGTTCAGAACTGATCTGAATCTCAGTCAAAAGCAGACAACTTTTAAAAGACATTTTTCCCAGAATGGTTTTATGTTCACTAGAACAGGGAGAAGGCAAAAGACTTGAAAGAGAGTTACTGTCTCTCTGTAATGGAAGATGGATGGTTCCAGGGGATGTCAGAGAAATTCTGGGGCTGCAAGGAGTTTGAATTCTCACGGAGAAGAATGCAATCTCAGGAGGTAGACAGCGAATATAAAACTAACAAACTAAATCACTGGAATAAAATTTAAGCTTGGCTGATACACTTTAGGTCTGGAGGAGACACAGGAGATGGCATTGTGAAATTTGCAGTTGAGAAAATATGTTTCGTCCACACATCATTTTAAGCTTTCCGTGGCAGAGATCTTGAATGATTAATAAAGAACAGCCCGCACTTTGATGCAAAGAATTTCCACACCAGCATGGACAGATCCCCTTGATGCAGGCTGAATAAGTCCATTTCCCACTTAACTCAAGCCATTATTATTAGCTAAATACTGTCAAGATGTGGTGTTTTACATCCTGTAAGAATGAGTGTAGACTATCTTTTGTGAGCGAAAACAGCTGTGTATTTGAGATCAACTTTTCATGCTTTTGTATTACAAATCCCTCAGAGTCTCCACTCTTCTGATTTTATTTAGTGGGTGTGGGTGTGGGTGTGGGTGTGGGTGTGGGTGTGGGTGTGGGTGTGGGTGTGTTTGAAGCATAGTGGATTTAAAATGTTGTGTTAGTTTCTGGTGTACNATATATATAAGATGCAACTACATTTACACTTAGGGCATAATGATCTACGTCTGGGCTGTGAAATCAGATATCCTGGCTCTAGGGCTCACAAACTATGTTCAGATCAGTTCAATCACTCAGTCGTGTCTGACTCATTGTGACCCCATGGACCACAGCATGCCAGGCCTCCCTGTTCATCACCAGCTCCCAGAGTTTACTCAGACTCGTGTTCATTGAGTCGGTGATGCCATACTTACATAAATGATGTAACTCTGGAGAAATTACATAACCTCTAGATGCTCTATATCCACCTCTGTAAAGCAGGGTTGAAAACAGTCATTCAACAATTAAATGTTGATACATCCTCTTCCAATGGTAGTAACTGTGGCAGCATAAGTTCTTTGGATATTGGCCTGTCTGTGGTACCATGTGCTATATCATAACCAAAATATTCTGACATGTCACACTACTATATACAAAATAGATAACCAACAAAGGCCTACTATCCAGCACAAGGAACTATTCCCAGTATCTTGTAATAACCTATAATGGAAAAGAATCTGAAAAAGAATGCATATACATATATATATACACACACACACAATCTCTTTGCTGGATACCTAAAACTAACACAACATTGTAAGTCAACTATACTCCAATTTTAAAAAATTAATGTTTTAAAATAAATAAATATTGATAGAACACAGGTCTGTGTCAAATGCTGGAGAAAGAACAGTCCACAGGACAGATATGCCTCCAACTCTTAGGACCTTATAATTTGGCCAATTATACCATCAGATTACATGTTTTCAGAAGGTTTTGTTGACATAATATAATAATTGCTCAAAAGCACCCTATTTTAACATCATCTGGTTGTGAACATTGTCAATTACCATTTTCCTTCCTATTATTAAAAAAAAAAAGTCAGCTACTTGTGTAACATGATTTCAGAAGTATCAAGGAGGCCCATTTCAAATAAAATACTCTTACCCACTGGATGATGTGAGACTAACAAAATGTCCAAATCCAAGAATACATATAGGTTATGAGCAATAGCTTGTTCCAAGGAATAAGTGAGCTACACACATGAGGAAAGAGGTACTTAGGTTAGGTGTTGCAGGAAATTTAAATTAATACATTTTTACGAAGTGAAAAACCATGGGAGCTTGGAGGTATGTATTAAAATATGAATCAAGTTGTACGCTACAATTTGGATTTGCAACTGTCAGAAGCATTTCAGTTCAGTTCAGTCGCTCAGTCGTGTCCGACTCTCTGCGACCCCATGAATCGCAGCATGCCAGCCCTCCGTGTCCATCACCAACTCCCGGAGTTCACTCAGACTCATGCCCATCGAGTCAGTGATGCCATCCAGCCATCTCATCCTCTGTCGTCCCCTTCTCCTCCTGCCCCCAATCCCTCCAAGCATTTCAAGTTTATTCTAAATGTCTGCAGCCTGGAGAAGAGAAATCAATCTGCTGGCAAACATTAGAACTTTTACTAAGATTTTCATATGCATTCACAATAAAGAAGTTGGCGTGGAAATGGGGTAATGATTTAAAAACAACAAACGCATTTAAGTTGATTCTGTGTTTCCTAACCATAAGAGCAAACTATAAATTATCACTTCCTCCCCCACTGTCAGGCTCTAAAATTTTCCTAAGTTTACCTGAAATGCATTTCACAAACTTGCAATGAGTTTGAAATATCAAGACCTTACATTTCAGCTGAGGAAAGTGACAACAGGTGTGTCCTTACCTCTTCACACTGACTGGTAGGTAAACACAGCAGAGAAAAACCATCACTATCCCAAAGGTAGAGCACAGTCAAGCTCAAACTCATTCGGGAAATTTACTTCAAAGATTAGTACTCAACTAATGCTTTTTTGTCTAATTTACTAGGTCAAGATTTCAGTATTCTTCAGTTCAGTCGCTCAGTCATGTCTGACTCTTTGTGACCCCTTGAACAGAAGCATTCAAAAGCAATTTAAAAGATAGACAGAGAATGGACAAGTATTCCCCTCCACCCCACCCCTAGGAAATTGCCTAGCTGATTTTTTTTAAAGGAAGGATCACATTTCTGATTTTACATTTTCCTGCATCAAAGAACACAATATTTGGCTTCCAGAGAGGCAGCATAAGCGGAGAAATAGTCCCAGAGAAGGCTTAACACCCAGGCCCTGGGAGGAATTGAGCAATAGCTGTGACTGAGAGGGTCAATCATTTACAGGCTGAAGCCGCCCAGAATATGACATCAGCAAGCAAGGCCGTTGTTTGAGCCAAGTGCGTCATGTCATTATCTGATGATTGATCTTCTTAATGCAACTGAATCAAGACTACTCATCCAGTTTTCACACACTGAAAAAGTGTTCTAACAGTTTTATTTTTCTATTCAGTTCTAATACACCTGAGGGATGCACATAGCCACAGTGACAGATCGTATAGTGGCTTGCTGTGGTGGAATTTCTCCCTTAAATGGAGAACTGCATCAGAAATGTAGGAAAGAGATGTAGCTGCTGCTGCTGCTGCTGCTAAGTCACATCAGTCGTGTCTGACTCTGTGACCCCAGAGATGAAAGCCCACCAGGCTCCTCTGTCCCTGGGATTCTCCAGGCAAGAACACTGGAGTGGGTTGCCATTTCCTTCTGCAATGCAGGAAAGTGAAAAGTGAAAGTGAAGTCGCTCAGTCGTGTCAGAGTCTTAGCAACCCCATGAACTTAAGCCTACGAGGCTCCTCTGTCCATGGGATTTCCCAGGCAAGAGTACTGGAGTGGGGTGCCATTGCCTTCTCCTGAGATGTAGACAGAGCTGTTAAAAAAAAAATCCCAAGCCTTAAAAAAGTGGCAAAGGAGGGGTGAGATGCCACCTTCTATCGGTAGTCCCATAAAATCAACTCAGAGACTTCGGGTAAATGTGCTGACAACTGGCCAAGGATTGCAGTGCAGATTTCCTCTGGGAGACTTCAATGCTGAGATAATTTCATGACTAGGCTGTGGAATCACCCAGTTGTGGTGGGGAGGAAGGCGAAAGGGAGAGTGTGTGCCTACTTCAAAAGAGATGGGATCAAGAGGGAAACTGTGAATGCCATGGTTGAAGGCATGGGCTGTGGACTGAACCCATGTCTCTTAAGTCTCCTGCATTGGCAGGGAGGTTCTTTACCATTAGCACCACCTGGGATGCCTTAAATTTACAATACCCTCTACTAACTGCTTTTGTGACTTTTAGTAACTTGTATCACTCCTATAGGCTCCAGTTTCTTCAAAATGAACATTAAACCTACTTCACTTAGCTGATTGAAGGAGGTGATGTTTATAAAGCAACAGAGACTGACACCTGATTTTTCATTAGTTCATCAGGCTCCTCCATCCATGGAATTTTCCAGGCAAGAATACTGGATTGGGTTGCCATTTCCTACTCAAGGGGACCTTCCCTAATGAGGGATCAAGCCTGCATCTCTTGTGTCTCCTGTATTGGCAGGCAGATTCTTTACCACCATGCTACCTGGAAAGCCTAGATAATCCATTAACTCACGTCAGTTGTCTTCATCCCTTCATGGTTCTGGTACTGTAGTGGGAAAGCAAAGGATTCAACAGAGATGCAAGATGTAGGTTTAGTAAAGAGGAGGCTCCTCAATTTCCCTGAGATCCTTCACTGTCCTCTCCAGTATTATCAAAAGACTAAAATAAGAAAACGCTCTAGCTCAGAGCAAGAAAGATGGCCAACTCCGAACTCTGAGATGCTCTGGGCAACTTTCTCTCCATATATGAAGCCCATCAGGATTCATCACCCAGAAAATAACCTTCTAGATATAATTCAAACACACAAAGTTTTGGACTTTTTCAGTTCATAAAATGTGCTTAATGCTTATTTAATGGCATAGCTAAAAAACACTTCAATTTGGCCCCCAGATTGAGAAATCTGAATGTACCATGCAATTTTCTTACAGATTTAAATGTTTCTTTTCTCTTACTTGTAAAGAAAATGAATGCCAAAAAAAATTTTCTGAAATGGGCAAAATAAGCATTCAACATTCAAAAATTCACAGTAATAGGGTAGTAATCCTACAATGTACAGTCTAGTACATTTACTATAATTTCTACAATAATGTATCAATCTAGAAAATGGAAATTTTACATTTTCCAAGTATTGTGCCTTACAAGTGTTAGCTTTTAAGGTAAATTTAAACTATAGATTTCCATGCTATTTGACCTCATGCATTCAAAATGAAAGCGTCAAAACAATTGATTATAAGCATTCCATTGTTCTAGTATTTCACTGTTTCTGCATAATTTCCATATCTATACATTCAACATTTTTTTCTCTTTGAAGTGTTAGTCCTCAGGTGTGCCCAACTCTTTGCGACCCTGTGGACTACAGCCCACCAGGCTCCACTGTCCACAGGATTTTCCAGGCAAGGATACTGGAGTGGGTTGCCATTTCCTTCTCCAGGGCATCTTCCCGACCCAGGGATCGAACCCAGGTTTCCTGCACTGCAGGCATATTCCTTACTGACTGAGCTATGAAGGATGCCCCAGTACAATTAATCTGTATAAGCAATACCAAAAGAAGATTCCAAAGTATCTATTCAAGATTATAAGAATTGCAGTCACTTTCAAAATAATGAGTCTACAGAGCAGTTAAGAAAATTGTATTGTGGAAAAGAAATCCAAAATGACTAGAACAGAAGTTAATATCGTAGAAGTTGCTTTTGCTGTTTAGTTGCTAAGTCGCGTCTGACTCTTCTGCGATTCCATGAGCTATAGCCTACCACGTTCCTCTGTCCATAGGGTTTCCTAGGCAAGAATACTGGAGTGCATGGCCATTTCCTTCTCTCGGGGATCTTCCCGAATCAGCGATCAAACCCACAACTCCTATTTGGCAATCAGATTCTTTACCACTGAGCCACCAGGTAAGCCCAAGATTATAGAATAACATCAGCGTATTCATATATAAAGCAAACCAAGTCTGTGCATATTAAAATGTCAAAAACAAATATGCTTTTCTCCCTGAAGTTGTAGGATTACCAATTGCCGTCTGTTAAATATCAAATTTTAATACGATACAGATAATGNGTTGTGGTGGGGAGGAAGGCGAAAGGGAGAGTGTGTGCCTACTTCAAAAGAGATGGGATCAAGAGGGAAACTGTGAATGCCATGGTTGAAGGCATGGGCTGTGGACTGAACCCATGTCTCTTAAGTCTCCTGCATTGGCAGGGAGGTTCTTTACCATTAGCACCACCTGGGATGCCTTAAATTTACAATACCCTCTACTAACTGCTTTTGTGACTTTTAGTAACTTGTATCACTCCTATAGGCTCCAGTTTCTTCAAAATGAACATTAAACCTACTTCACTTAGCTGATTGAAGGAGGTGATGTTTATAAAGCAACAGAGACTGACACCTGATTTTTCATTAGTTCATCAGGCTCCTCCATCCATGGAATTTTCCAGGCAAGAATACTGGATTGGGTTGCCATTTCCTACTCAAGGGGACCTTCCCTAATGAGGGATCAAGCCTGCATCTCTTGTGTCTCCTGTATTGGCAGGCAGATTCTTTACCACCATGCTACCTGGAAAGCCTAGATAATCCATTAACTCACGTCAGTTGTCTTCATCCCTTCATGGTTCTGGTACTGTAGTGGGAAAGCAAAGGATTCAACAGAGATGCAAGATGTAGGTTTAGTAAAGAGGAGGCTCCTCAATTTCCCTGAGATCCTTCACTGTCCTCTCCAGTATTATCAAAAGACTAAAATAAGAAAACGCTCTAGCTCAGAGCAAGAAAGATGGCCAACTCCGAACTCTGAGATGCTCTGGGCAACTTTCTCTCCATATATGAANGAGATGCAAGATGTAGGTTTAGTAAAGAGGAGGCTCCTCAATTTCCCTGAGATCCTTCACTGTCCTCTCCAGTATTATCAAAAGACTAAAATAAGAAAACGCTCTAGCTCAGAGCAAGAAAGATGGCCAACTCCGAACTCTGAGATGCTCTGGGCAACTTTCTCTCCATATATGAAGCCCATCAGGATTCATCACCCAGAAAATAACCTTCTAGATATAATTCAAACACACAAAGTTTTGGACTTTTTCAGTTCATAAAATGTGCTTAATGCTTATTTAATGGCATAGCTAAAAAACACTTCAATTTGGCCCCCAGATTGAGAAATCTGAATGTACCATGCAATTTTCTTACAGATTTAAATGTTTCTTTTCTCTTACTTGTAAAGAAAATGAATGCAAAAAAAAATTTTCTGAAATGGGCAAAATAAGCATTCAACATTCAAAAATTCACAGTAATAGGGTAGTAATCCTACAATGTACAGTCTAGTACATTTACTATAATTTCTACAATAATGTATCAATCTAGAAAATGGAAATTTTACATTTTCCAAGTATTGTGCCTTACAAGTGTTAGCTTTTAAGGTAAATTTAAACTATAGATTTCCATGCTATTTGACCTCATGCATTCAAAATGAAAGCGTCAAAACAATTGATTATAAGCATTCCATTGTTCTAGTATTTCACTGTTTCTGCATAATTTCCATATCTATACATTCAACATTTTTTTCTCTTTGAAGTGTTAGTCCTCAGGTGTGCCCAACTCTTTGCGACCCTGTGGACTACAGCCCACCAGGCTCCACTGTCCACAGGATTTTCCAGGCAAGGATACTGGAGTGGGTTGCCATTTCCTTCTCCAGGGCATCTTCCCGACCCAGGGATCGAACCCAGGTTTCCTGCACTGCAGGCATATTCCTTACTGACTGAGCTATGAAGGATGCCCCAGTATAATTAATCTGTATAAGCAATACCAAAAGAAGATTCCAAAGTATCTATTCAAGATTATAAGAATTGCAGTCACTTTCAAAATAATGAGTCTACAGAGCAGTTAAGAAAATTGTATTGTGGAAAAGAAATCCAAAATGACTAGAACAGAAGTTAATATTGTAGAAGTTGCTTTTGCTGTTTAGTTGCTAAGTCGCGTCTGACTCTTCTGCGATTCCATGAGCTATAGCCTACCACGTTCCTCTGTCCATAGGGTTTCCTAGGCAAGAATACTGGAGTGCATGGCCATTTCCTTCTCTCGGGGATCTTCCCGAATCAGCGATCAAACCCACAACTCCTATTTGGCAATCAGATTCTTTACCACTGAGCCACCAGGTAAGCCCAAGATTATAGAATAACATCAGCGTATTCATATATAAAGCAAACCAAGTCTGTGCATATTAAAATGTCAAAAACAAATATGCTTTTCTCCCTGAAGTTGTAGGATTACCAATTGCCGTCTGTTAAATATCAAATTTTAATACGATACAGATAATGAAACTAATACTGAGTACACCATGATATGCTATGGATGGCAAAATACAACCAAGTTTTAAATGACTGATTTATTCATAAACTTACAAGGAAAAGTTTTTTAATTAACATATAGTTGGTGAACACATGAGAATAAAATAATACCAAGAATTGATACAATGACATATTTAATAAAGATGATAGCTCCTAATTACCCTGATACAATGAAAATTCCATTTGAACATAAAAAGGAAGATAAAAATTTAGAAAATGATGTTTATAGGAGAAAAGAGGTGAGATTACCAGCTGCTTAGTGATAAAGACCTAGTATTGTTGTCTTTATATGACTACTGCATCTGGCACACTGACATGCATGGTGTAATCTCAGTAATGTTCGTTGCAATAAGCTAAATAAACGATTGATAAAAAACCAACCTTTGAGATATTTGAGAGCTTGTTCATGGACAGTACTGAGGCATGGGGCAAATTAAATAGAAGATAGAGGTCAAGATCAGGCAACAATTCAACTTCTTTATTAAGTCTGGAGAAGAGAGGTGATTATTCATAGGTATTTTATTCATATATTTATTTAGCCATTCAAAAAATATTTTCCAAACTTATCCAGAGTTCCAGAAAATAACCATAGATCTGGATACTTAAAGGCTTCCCTGGTGCTTCAGTCAGTAAAGAATCTGCCTGCAATGCAAGAGACTCAGGTTTGATCCCGAGGTGGGGAAGATCCCCTGGAAAAGTAAATGGCCACCCACTTCAGTATTCTTGCCTGAGAAATCCCATGGACAGAGGAGCCTGGCAGGCTACAGTCCATGGGGTCGCAAAGAGTTGAACACGACTTAGCGACTAAATCACCACCACCACTGGATACGTAGTGTTCAATAGATGAGTCCTTGACCTCCAGGATCTTGTGAGGTCCAAGCTTCACCTAAGTTCTGCCTACCTAAGCTGAGAGGTGGCCTGAGAGAGAAGGAGGGTTGCTTATATATATTCTTAAATCTTATGATTTTGCTTAAAATCCTTCAGGGCTTTCCCAGTCTTTAGGATAACATTCAAACCTCTTGACACTGCTCACAAAGTCCTTCTGGACTCACCCTCTGCACATCTCTCCTGGCTTCATTCTGCCTCAGTCATTTCAAACTCTTTGAAGGAGCTATGAAACTCGGGCCTTCAGAAATCTCTGCCCATGCTTGTTCTTTGTTCTAGAATTCCTTTCCCTGTATTATCCACCAGATTAAGTTGAATAAATCCAATTAATAGTTCAAACTTGATTTCAGTGTTTACTTCCTGTGGAAGAGTACACATGTGCACACCCGCACACACTCACACGCCACAGCCAAGCCTGAGTCAAGTGTCTTTTTAAGTGCTCTTTTTCTTTGCTCTTATTATACCCTATCTACATAATGTTTATCAGTTAGGTTTGTAATCACTGATCATTCGCCTCAACTGAGTTGCAAAAGGAAATCTATCTTATTAAAAGTTGTATAGACAGTCCTTACTATATAATTAAACCATTAATAAGTTCTCAATAAAAATCCTCACATTATGTGTGTTAATCACTCAATCATGTCTGATTCTTTGCAGCTCCATGGACTATGGACCCCACCAGGCTCCTCTGTCTATGGAATTCTCCAGGCCCTCTGTCTATGGAATTCTCCAGGCCAGAATACTGGAGTGGGTTGCCATTTCCTTCTCCAGGACATCTTCCTGACCGAGGGATTGAACCCAGGTCTTCTGCATTGCAGGCAGATTCTTTATCATCTGAGCTACAGGGATGTCTTAGATGCCAAAATAAATAGAGATCATTGTGGAAAAGCCAACATCTCAGAGCTCCAAATAAGAGCTTTTCATCCGGACTCTACATATTCCAATTAGACCTTTTCTATCTATATTCATTTTGTTATACATCTTTGAGTTAAATATCTCCAAAAACCATAGTTTTAAAAGCCACAACATGACTTCACTCAAATTTAGGAAGAGACCAGTTATTCGCACAAATGCTATCGAGTGAGAAAATAGATTCGATGCTCAGTGAACCCTAAATGCAATTCTCTTGTCCCCTCAATGCTCTGTGAGGGCTCTAAGTGACCTCTCTGGTCTGTTGATCACTCCAAGAAGAAAAGCGCAAACATTTTCTACTGAGTTGATTAAATTCCCTCCTTGCATAGGCCTGGATGAAAAATAACAAGTTAGAAAGCCTAGAGACATCGTGTGGTGAAAGAAAGAAGTTGCTGAACCATAGAGATTGATTTACTTTAGATGAACTATTCTTAATATTTTCTTTGTGTTATATATATTCACAAGAATGTCATTAATTGAATAGAGTAGATAGTTGCTGTAATTTTTTTCAGCAGTAATAAATGTGGCCCAGAGCTAAATTAAGACATCCTTTCCCTACTCTGGGCACGGCTTTTTTTCCGAACAGCTGGTTTCTGTTAATAGGCATATCCTTCCTGCCAGAGCAAGCGAATTTGTAATCCCCATCAAGCTTGCTGTGTAACTGCCCCAGAGCACACAATCACAGAATACGTTCCTGTTGCTTTACAAGGATTTTTTTTTTTTCTTTCAAAGTTGTACTTTGGGGAGACACACCATCTATTTTGCACTCCAGTTTTACGCCTTTCTTTAATTATAGCACCTGATTATTTATGATGAGGAGAAGAAAATAAAGTTAAAGGTGTACAATTGCCTATTAAAAATATGTGAGCTCACAAATCCTCGAAATATACTAAGTTTTCCGGGATGCTATAGAAACATATTTCAAATGACAGCAGCATCTTCTACCACCCAATTAGGAAATACCAAAAACAAAAAAAATATGACGATGGACATAATATATTCAAGATCATATAAGCTCTGAAACTCATTGACCAGGAATGAAATGGCTGCCTTATTACGACTTCATAATTTCATGTTTATCAGGAGTATTAGGCAAATCATTAGGACTTCGTTTCTTGAGTTTTATTTGGTTTCATTTTTTCATTTTTGATAATGATTCTATTCACAATTTAGTTGTGGAAAAGCAATACCTGGGCTTAATACTTCATTCACCACGTAAACATGGCTCATTGCAGTTTCAGATTGTGGATTGTGGGTCCATAGTTTCAGTTTGAGTTAATTACTTTGAGAAGGCATATGCCTAATTTATAATACTTTAATCCAAATTGTATGTTTATGGAAATAAAAGTAGATAGAAAATTACCTTTCCTACCTATGAGGGGGAAACTCATTTAAAGAGAATTTTCAGGTGAATGTTTAATGTGTTAAGAGGCAAATAAAAATGTTTTCAATCATTTAAAATATATAATCTGTAGAGAACAGACTTGCCATTGCCAGGGGAAGGGAGAGTGGGGAAGGGATGGATTAGGGGTTTACGATGAGCGGATGCAAACAATTATATGTAGAGTGAACACACAACAAGGTCCTCCTGTATAGCACAGGGAAATGTCATATATTTTATAAATGGAATATATATATAATTTTTCATGTTCTTTTCCACTATGGCTTATATGTATCTAAGTATATATAACTGAATCACTTCACTGTACAGTAGAAATGAACACAGAGTTGAAAATCAACCATATTTCTTTAAATAAACTTATTAAAAAATAAAAAACACATGATCTTATGTTTGAAGTATGTAGGAAAGGTTTATTTTTCAAAGTACCTTCAAAAGTGAGAAAGAGAGCTGAAAAGAATTTGCGCAACAAGTGTAGGTAACATGGGGCAGGAATAAATGGGAAAAACATGCACAGTGATGAGACAGAGGCAGATGATTGACAAATGGATTTAGTCTCTGCCCACCCCTGGATAAGCCAGTCTCACAATGAGGTCTCTGGAGATAAAGCAAAAGGCATTTCTAGAGATAAAGAAGACATTTCCTAAAGATAAAGGTTTTAATTAATAGGAAGAGAAAATAGTCCTAAATTTGCATTCCTGAATATGATTCAGAAAATATAAACCAAAAACTAACATAAGAGGAAAATGATTAAATAAACCACGATATCAGGAGACCTTTTAGTGAAACAAAATTTCAGTAGGGAGATAAAAAATTTGAATAGCATGATTCGCAAAATTCAACTAAATTATAGATAGCGACCCATTTATAAATTGCCAAATACACGTTCTTTTTAAATACACATGAATATTAATGATAATCAACAAATTCTGAGGTTTTAAACAAAGACTTTAAATTATATAGGCTGTGTTCTCTGATCACAGAGAAATAGGTTAGACATCAACAAAAAATAAGGAACTATAAATCTCCGTATATTTAGAAGTTAACAAGCACATTTCTAAATAACCTGTGAGTTATGGCAGAAACCACAATGGAAATTAGAAAGTATTTTTAACTGAATGCTTATGCAAATTCAATATATCAGACTTGAAGAATGTAGAAAGGCTGTGCTTACAAAGAAATTTATGTCTTTTAATAAACACATTAGAAAATGTACTTACTAAACAAAGTGTGTTAGCCTTAATCAAGAGATGCCCCACAATGACACAAATGCTGCCTGATATTCACAAGTTTGTGTGGCCCCTGCCCTTGACCTTAGACTTGCCCCTTGGCTGCTTTTCACCAGCAGAATGCAGCAGGTGTCAATGTGCATAATTTCTGAGCTCAGGTCATGGAAAATCTTTTAGCTTCTACTTTTCCTTTTTACAAAGAGTCTTGGGAGAGCATGCTTCTACATGTTGTCCTAGAACACTTCCATCTGTCTCTCTTAGCTTGCTCACTCTGAGGCAAGCCAGCCATTGTGTAAAAAGTTCAGCTATAGAGACCACCATGCTGTGAGCAAGCCCAGTTCAGTTCAGTCCAGTTCAGTCGCTTAGTCGTGTCCGACTCTTTGCAACACCATGAATCGCAGCACTCCAGGACTCCCTGTCCATCACCATCTCCTTTAGTTCACTCAGACTCACGTCCATCTAGTCCATGATGCCATCCAGCCATCTCATCCTCGGTCGTCCCCTTCTCCTCCTGCCCCCAATCCCTCCCAGCATCAGAGTCTTTTCCAATGAGTCAACTCTTCACATGAGGTGGCCAAAGTACTGGAGTTTCAGCTTTAGCATCATTCCTTCCAAAGAAATCTCAGGGCCGATCTTCAGAATGGACTGGTTGGATCCCCTTGCAGTCCAAGGGACTCTCAAGAGTCTTCTCCAACACCATAGTTCAAAAGCATCAATTCTTCAGCATTCAGCTTTCTTCACAGTCTAACTCTCACATCCATACATGACCACTGGAAAAACCATAGCCTTGACTAGACGGATCTTAGTCCACAAAGTAATGTCTCTGCTTTTGAATATGCTATCTAGTTGGTCATAACTTTCCTTCTAAGGAGTAAGTGTCTTTTAATTTCATGGCTGCAGTCACCATCTGCAGTGATTTTGGAGCACAAAAAAAAATAAAGTTTGACACTGTTTGTACTGTTTCCCTATCTATTTTCCATGAAGTGATGGGACCAGATGCCATGATCTTCGTTTTCTGAATGTTGAGCTTTAAGCCAACTTTTTCACTTGCCTCTTTCACTTTCATCAANCCCTTGCAGCTTCATGGACTAGTTATAGGATAGAAATCCTGTGTGCTGTATCAGCAATGTGTCTCTCTCTGAAATGTCTTACTTATGTATAAAGACTACCCTGAATTACAGCCAACTCTCTAAAGCAGATATATTAAATCTGAAATTGTTACCTTATTGATTATATGTATGTAAAAGCCTGAGAATGTTCACTTCAGTTCAGTTGCTCAATCGTGTCCAACTCTTTGTGGTCCATGGACTGCAGCACGCAATCTTTTTTAAAAAAGATTTTAGACATGTCACTCACAGGGGAAGGTGACATTTGCTCAAAATTATTGAGTTCAGCCCTGTTCAAGGGTTGTGAGAAGAGCAGGGACAGGCTTGGGGAACCAGCCCCTGACTGCCTCCACACCAAATGCAGCAGAAAGCTACTTGTATAAGCAAAGAACACCTAAGTGACTTTACAAACAAAGGAGAAAGTGTAAGTGATTTTGTCTTGGTGCCTTGCTGAATGTACTTCCTGATGGACAGGACTGGGGCTAGGCAGCCCTCTTCAACAGTTCTATTTTTTCCCTTTTCTCTTATTCTGACCCCTTTGGCTATCACTTCTACTATGCGAAGATAAAAAATAAAAAATAGATAAACATATTTATAAAAACATCTACTTCCCCAAGCTAAAAATTAAGAAATACTACCACCAACAAACCCACCCCCAAATAAAATAAAATACAGATATATCCCAGGGTTAATTTTTCTTTCCTTTAAAAGAATTTAGCCCCAAAGCCCAGTCAACAATTCCCTAAAGTAGCAGAACCTCCCTCTGAGGTAGATATCTAAGAACTGTCATTTTTTTAAGATGGTATTCACATAAACACACTCAGTACAGTAGAGATGTAAGCAAGTAGGTAATAGAGTATTTTCAATCCTGAATCTGTTTTAAGCCTGTGTGCCTATATTCTAACATTTATAATTTCTTGGTGTTATAAAAATCAGAGCTAATACTCTTGCAAGTAATGAGTAACTTGCAAGTAATGAGTCAGTTAATGTAGAATGCCCCTGGGACATTTACGATTCTCTGAGTTTAGCAACTTGATCTGTGACTTTTGCCTATGATTCCTGTGACTCCATCCTTGTGCTCAATTACCTTGTTGTAGAGAATGTTTAAACAGGCAGAAGTTGAGGTTGCTCCAAGGTCGTCTCTAATTTGGAAGTGAGGTGTTTGGATAGGATTGGTGAATGTGTTGTCACCATATATTCCTCTCTGAATCTCAACTCAAAGCGTGACAATTATTTTTTTTGTTTGTTATATTTTTTTTCCCTGATGTTGATGCCAGAGCTCTCTATTAAAGCTTTCAAGTTGCTGCTAGAGTTATAAGGTTTTCAAAAATTTTTTTATTTTATATGGAAGCATAGTTGATTAATAATGTGTTAGTTTCAGGTATAGAGCAAAGTGATTTAGTTATATAAGTATTATTCTTTTAAAAGTCCTTTTTCCATTTAGGTTATTACAGAACATTGAGCGGCATTCCCTGTGCAATATCATGAGTTTGAATGCATAATCGTAAAAGTCACAGCGTAACACTTCATGTGGTTAAATGGCTCAGTGCCCCTTCCCCACTGTTTCACCCCAGTATTAGGCTGAAAAACTTTAGTACTTTTAATTGTTTTGTGTTTACTTCCTGTATAGTTTCTTCTGGAACCCTCAAAAGATATGTATTCATAGTGAAATAGGCTGTCTACCTAGGATTGTTTAAGACCACCAAAGAAACAGGAGTTTATAAATATAGTTGGGTGGATAAACCCGTAAAAATATTTTAACATTTAGCCAAAGCCCACATCTACTTGCACTGAGGAGTGAGGGACTCCTGATGGTTAGATTTTTGGTGGAAGGAACTGTCTTGTATTATATGTCTTACTCCCAGCACAGAACTTGATACAGTTAGGTTTCAATAAGTGTTGGTTGACTCCTTTATGCCCATTGTGTTTTGGTTACACCCTAAAAGTCTTACAGAGTCCAGTGAACCTTTGTTCCTCTACATCCTCTTCAGTATTTGGTATTTTTTTTTACTTTTAAATTGTGGTTAGTTGGGGGGGGGGAGGTATAGTTTTAATTTGCATTTCCCTAATGACTACTGAGGTTAAGGAATTTTTTTCACGTTTACTGGAAAATTATATTTCTTATTTTATTATGTGTGTGTTGAAGTCTCTTACCCATATTTTTACTGGATTTTCTTTTATCATTTGTATGAATTCTTTACATATTCTAAATATGAGTCTTTTGTTATATTTATTTCAAGTATTTCCCCCCTTTAACTTCTTCTGATGAATGGATCTTCCATTTACTGCTGTTTAACTTATCAATGGCTAATCTTTCTTGTTTTCTGCTTTTGAAATCATTCCTTCCCCCAGTGAAATGCAGCTGTTCTTTTCTGTTAACCTTTTATGTCATCGCTTTGTCTAAGATTGACTTTTTCGTGTCTGATGTGGGAGAGGAGTCAAGTTATTCCCCCCATACGTACTTACTTGCTTCAATAGCATTTACTTTAAAGAACATCCTTTCTCCACTTCTCTATAGTCATAAATCAAGCTTCTTTCTGGGTTTTCTATTTTATTTCATTAGTCTATTCGTCTATCCTTTGTATCAGTTCCACACTGTCTTAATCACTGTAGCTTGTATTAGGTCATGATATCCAGTAGAGCAAGTCTATGCACCTTGTTTGTTTCTTCAACCACGTGTTGGCTATTCCTGGACCCTTGCACTTCCACATTTAAGCTTAGATTCCACCTGTGAAATTACTGACTGGCAAATGCACATTCTTTTGGGATTTGGAGTCCGTTGACAGAAAATTAATATGGGAGTAATCATATCTTTCTGAAACTAGGTCTTTTAATCTATGAACATTTAAACACCCCTCCATTTTTTTATGTTTAAAAAATTTCACTCGGGCTTCCCTGATGGCTCAGTGGTGAAGAATCTGCCTGCCAATGCAGGAGACATGGGTTCAATCCCTGATCTGGGAAGATTCCACATGCCAAGGAGTAACAAAGCCTGTGGATCACAACTGACGAGCCTGTGCTTTAGGGCCCGGGAGCCACAACTGCTGAGCCCATTGCTACAACTACTGAAGCCCTTGTGCCTTAGAGCCCGTGTTCTGCAGCTGCAATGAGAAGCCTGCACATCACAACTAGAGAGTAGCTCCCACTTGCCACAACTATAGAAAAGTCCTCACAGTAACGAAGCCCCAGCACTGCAAAAATAAATAAATAAATAATAAATAAAATTATTAAAAAATTTTAAATAAAATAAAAATTTAAAAATTTCACTCAATGTTTTATTATTTCCAGTATGTGGGTTTTGCACAATCTTTGTCAGATTTGTTGCTAGGTATTTGAAATTTTTCATTCAACTATCAGGCAGTCAGTTCAGTCACTCAGTCATGTCCAACTCTTTGCGACCCCATGAATTGCAGCATGCCAGGCCTCCCTGTCCATCACCAACTTCTGGAGTTCACTCAGACTCATGTCCATCGAATCAGTGATGCCATCTCATCCAGCCATCTCATCCTCTGTCGTCCCCTTCTCCTCCTGCCCCCAATCCCTCCCAGCATCAGAGTCTTTTCCAATGAGTCAACTCTTCGCATGAGGTGGCCAAAGTACTGGAGTTTCAGCTTTAGCATCATTCCCTCCAAAGAAATCCCAGGGCCGATCTCCTTCAGAATGGACTGGTTGGATCTCCTTGCAGTCCAAGGGACTCTCAAGAGTCTTCTCCAACACCACAGTTCAAAAGCATCGATTCTTCAGCGCTCAGCCTTCTTCACAGTCCAACTCTCACATCCATACATGACCACTGGAAAAACCATAGCCTTGACTAGATGGACCTTTGTTGGCAAAGTAATGTCTTTGCTTTTCAGTATGCTATCTAGGNGACCCCATGAATTGCAGCATGCCAGGCCTCCCTGTCCATCACCAACTTCTGGAGTTCACTCAGACTCATGTCCATCGAATCAGTGATGCCATCTCATCCAGCCATCTCATCCTCTGTCGTCCCCTTCTCCTCCTGCCCCCAATCCCTCCCAGCATCAGAGTCTTTTCCAATGAGTCAACTCTTCGCATGAGGTGGCCAAAGTACTGGAGTTTCAGCTTTAGCATCATTCCCTCCAAAGAAATCCCAGGGCCGATCTCCTTCAGAATGGACTGGTTGGATCTCCTTGCAGTCCAAGGGACTCTCAAGAGTCTTCTCCAACACCACAGTTCAAAAGCATCGATTCTTCAGCGCTCAGCCTTCTTCACAGTCCAACTCTCACATCCATACATGACCACTGGAAAAACCATAGCCTTGACTAGATGGACCTTTGTTGGCAAAGTAATGTCTTTGCTTTTCAGTATGCTATCTAGGTTGCTCATAACTTTCATTCCAAGGAGTAAGTATCTTTTAATTTCATGGCTGCAGTCACCACCTGTAGTGATTTTGGAGCCCCCCAAAATAAAGTCTGACACAACTATAAAATATATTTAAAAAAATTTTAGCTTATAGTTCTTTGCTGGTATAGAAATATGATTAGTATTTCTATATATTGACCAACTCTTTGGAAAAGACCCTGAGGCTGGGAAAGATTGGAGGCAAAAGGAGAAGAGGGCGGCAGAGGATGAGGTGGCTAGACAGCATCACTGACTCAATGGATGTGAATTGACCATCTCCTGGATATAGTAAAGGACAGGGAAGCCTGACATGCTGCAGTCCATGGGGTCGCAAAGAGTTGGACACAATTTAGCAACTGAACAACAATATTGGCCTATTTCTAGCAACTTTGCTAGTTCTAATAATTTTTCCGATTTTTATGGATGCAGTCATCTAAGAATGTTGAAAGTTACATTTTCATTTTGCTAGTCTTTATGTTTTGTTTCCATTTATTGTCTTACTGAACTGGCTGGTTTTCTAGCACAGCATAATGTTAATAGAAGTAGTGGTAGTGGTGGGCATTCTTTTCTTGTTTTAATCTCAAAGGGAACAAGCTCATTCCTTCATCATTAGATGTGATGTTTACTGTAGATATTTCATAGATATTTGTTATCTAATCTATTCCTACTTTCCTAAGATTAAAAAACTATAAATGATGTTGAGGTACAGGTACTTTTTTCCTACATTTTTTAGATGATTTGATTTTTTTCTTGTTAATATGGAAAAATATTGATTTTTCTAGTGTTACACTACCTTTACATTCTTTGAACAAAACCAAACTGGTCATAATCTATATATCTTTACTACATCAAGAGTTATTTTTGGTTTATTAATATCCTGTTTAAGGTTTGTTGCATCTATGTTAATCAGTGAGAATGGGCTATAATTTACTTCTCTCATTATACCCTTAAGTTTTAATATCAGTAATATGCTAACCATATAAAATTAATTGGGAAGTGGTTCCATCTTTTATACTTTTCTGGAAGAGTTAGTGTAAGATTAATGTATCTTCTTTAAATATTTGGTAGAATTTATGATTGAAGGCATTTGTACCTGAAGTTTTCTTTTGTGCAAAGGTTTTAAAATTACAGATTTATTTTATTGCTATAGAAAAATCACATTTTAAAACCTCCCCCAGCAACAGCTGACCTTTTTAACTGTCTCCTTTGTTTTACCTGTTCCAGAATGTCATATAGTTAGAATTACACAGTATGTAGCATTTTCAGACTGACTTCTTTCACCTAGTGATATGCACTTAAGTTTCCTCCATGTCTTTTTATGGTTTGATGGCTCATTTTTTTATGGTGTTAAATAATATTCTGTTGTCTGAATTTACCACAGTTTGTCCATTTACCCATGAAGGACATCTTGTTTGCTTTCAAGTTTTGGCAGTTATGAATAAAACTGATATTTACATCATGTGCAGGTCTTTGTGTGAAAATAAGTTTTCAACAGCTTTGGATAGACACCAATATATGTGACTGATGGGCTGTACGTTCAGTTTTGCAAGAAGTCACAAAACAGTCTTCCAAAGTGGCTGTACCATTTCTGCATTCCCACCAGTAATGAACGAGAGTCCTTTGTGCTCCCCATCCTTGCTAGCACTTGGCGTTGTCACTGTTTTGGATTCTGGCCATTCTAACAGGTGTGCAGTGGCATCTCGTTGTTTTATTTCCCTGGAGACATATGACACAGAACATCTTTTCCTATGCTTATTTGCCATCTGTATATCTTCTTGGGTGGAATGTTTTTTGTTGGAGGACAGAGGGAAAGAAAAGTGCCCACTGAACTGAGAAGGCATCTTGAGACTGAAAAGTGAGGCAAACAGCTCTATATAAGCAGTGAATCAGTTTACTGACAAGTTATCACAGGGTGGGATTGTCATCCAGCGAACAATGATCTAGAAGCGTTTGCAGCTGCACTCTGTCTCCACCAAGGGGCAATTGGGACAATTGTATATTTAACCTAGGGTATGGGGGTGGGTGCTTGGAAACAGAACGTGCATTCCTAAGCCAAGAGTTATGAATGGGTAATTAGCCTTATGGGTGCTGAGAATATGTTGTGAAGGTTTTCATTATTGTTTAGAGACTGACAGAGCATAGAGTCCTCTTGGTCCTAATGATTATTAAACAATATCTATTAACTATAAAGTCCATGATGACAGAGGAACCGTTTACTACACAGTACAGTCCTGGTTAGGATTAGTGGGAAGACAGGAGAAACTGTAAGGGCCCAGGATGGTGTCAGTTATGTATAATAGTTATATATGATAGATGTGTAATAGCTATACACCTGTTAGGGTCTTTGGACCATTTTTTCATCAGGTTGTTTGTTTACTTAATGTTGAGTGTTAAGAATTATTGTATATTTTGGATTTGTTGTTGTAAGCTGAGCGCCAAAGAATTGATGCTTTTGAACTGTGGTGTTAGAGAAGACTCTTGAGAGTCCCTTGGACTGCAAGGAGATCTAACCAGTCCATCCTAAAGGAGATCAGTCCTGAATATTCACTGGAAGGACTGATGCTGAAGCTGAAACTCCAGTACTTTGGCCACCTCACGCGAAGAGTTGACTCATTTGAAAAGACCCTGATGCTGGGATGGATTGGGGGCAGGAGGAAAAGGAGATGACAGAGGATGAGATGGCTAGATGGCATCACCGACTCGATGGACGTGAGTTTGGGTGAACTCTGGGAGATGGTGTTGGACAGGGAGGCCTGGCGTGCTGTGATTCATGGGGTCACAAAGAGTCGGACACTACTGAGCGACTGAACTGAACTGAACTGAGTCACTCTCATGTCTCACTCTTTGTGACTCCATGCACTGCAGTACATTAGGCTTCCCTGTCCTTCACTATCTCCCTGAGTTTGCTCAAACTCATGTCCATTGAATCGGTGATGCTATCTAACAATCTCACCATCTTTTGCCCCCTTCGCATGCTCTCAATCTTTCCCAGCATCAGAGTCTTTTCCAGTGAGTCAGCTGTTTGCATCAGATGGCCAAAGTATTAGAGCTTCAGCTTCAGCAACAATCCTTCCAATGAATATTCAGGACTGATTTCCTTTAGGATCGACTGGTTTCATTTCCTTGCTATCCAAGTCACTTTCAAGAATCTTCTTCAGCATCACAGTTCAAAGGCATCACTTTTTTGTACTCAACCTTTTTTATGGTCCAACTCTCACATCCATACATGACTACTGGAAAAGCCATAACTTTGACTTTATGGACCTTTGTTGGCAAAGCGATGTCTCTGCTTTTTAATATGCTGTCTAGGTTTGTCACAGTTTTCCTTACAAGGAGCAAGCATCTTAATTTCATTGCTGCAATCACTGTCTGCAGTGATTTTGGAGCCCAAGAAAATAAAATCTGTCACTGTTTCCACTCTTTCTCATCTATTTGCCTTGAGGTGATGAGACCAGATGCCATGATCTTAATTGTTTTGAATGCTGAGTTTTAAGCCCACTTTTTCACTCTCTTCTTTCACCTCCATCAAGAGGCTCTTTTGTTTCTCTTCACCTTCTGCCACTAGAGTGGTATCATCTGCATATCTGAGGTTGTCGATATTTCTTCCAACAATCTTGATTCCAGCTTGTGCTTCATCCAGCCTGGCATTTCACATGATGTACTCTGCATATTAGTTAAACAAACAGGATGACAATATACAGTCTTGATATACTCCTTTCCCAATTTGAACCAGTCCGTTGTTCCATGTCCAGTTCTAACTGTTGCTTCTTGTCCTGCATACAGGATTTTCAGGAGAAAATCTTAAATAATACTTAAAGAGTATTATTTAAAAAATATTAAATAATGAAGTATTAAGTATTTTCTAGTTTGTTGTGATCCACACAACCAAAGCCTTTAGCATAGTCAATGAAGCAGATGTTTACTTGAAATTCCCTTGCTTTTTCTATAATCCAATAGATGTTGGCAATTTAATCTCTGAGTCCTCTGCCTTTTCTAAATCCAGCCTATACATATGGAAGCTCTTGGTTCATGGAGTGCATGGTTCAAGCTGAAGCCTAGTTGGAAGATTTTGAGCATTACTTTGCTAGCATGTGAAATCAGTGCAGTTGTATGATAGTTTGAAGTTTCTTTGGCATTGCCTTTCTTTGGGATTGGAATGAAAATTGAACTTTTTTGGTAATGTGGCCACTGCTGAGTTTTCCAAATCTGCTGACATATTGAATGCAGCACTTTAGCAGCAGCATCTTTTAGAATTTTAAATAACTTAGCTGAGATTCTATCACTTCCACTAGCTTTGTTCATAGTAATACTTCCTAAGGCCCACTTGACTTCACACTCGAGAATGTCTGGCTCTAGGTGTGTTAGCATACCATCAT
>SJYA01000589.1:1117566-1138445 GCA_006410615.1 Neotragus moschatus
CTTGCCATCTCTTGTTTGACCACTTCCAATTTGCCTTGATTCATGGACCTGACATTCCAGGTTCCTATGCAATATTGCTCTTTACAGCATCGGACCTTGCTTCTATCACCAGTCACATCCACAACTGGGTATTGTTTTTGCTTTGGCTCCATCCCTTCATTCTTTCTGGAGTTATTTCTCCACTGATCTCCAGTAGCATATTGGGCACCTAATGACCTGGGGAGTTCCTCTTTTGTTATCCTATCATTTTGCCTTTTCATACTGTTTATGGGGTTCTCAAGGCAAGAATACCGAAGTGGTTTGCCATTCCCTTCTCCAGTGGACCACATTCTGTTAGACCTCTCCACCATGACCCGCCCATCTTGGGTTGCCCCGCAGGCATGGTTTGGTTTCATTGAGTTAGACAAGGCTGTGGTCCTAGTGTGATTAGACTGACTAGCTTTCTGTGAGTATGGTTTCAGTGTGTCTGCCCTCTGATGAGCAAGCCCAAGGCAACTACAATGAAGAGGCAGTGTGGGGCAAGGGTGATGTACGACAAGCCCCCTAGTGCTCCAACCATCCCACTATGGGTTGTCAGACATTAAATCAAGAGGATACTTAAATGACCCTCCCAGAATACCCTTCAGATGACTGCTGCCCCAGGTGCTATCTGTAGTGGCACAAAAGACTCCAGTTAAGCCCTGCCAACTAACAGACCAATGAGTGAGTGAATGAAGTCGCTCAGCTGTATCTGACACTTTACGACCCCATGGACTGTAACCAACCAGGCTCCTTCTTCTGTGGGGTTCTCCAGACAAGAATACTGGAGTGGGTTGCCATTTCCTTCTCCAGGGGATCTTCCCGACCCAGGGATCAAACCCAGGTCTCCCGCATTGCAGGCAGATTCTTTACCATCTGAGCCACCAGGGATTTAAGCAGTGACAATTAACTGTTTTTTCAAGCCACTAAGTTTTGGAGTAACTGGTTACAAGGCAATAGATAATCAAAAAACTTCAATCATCCATCTCAGGAAATTAGAAAATGTTAAATAAGTCAAACTCCCTCCAAAGAAAGAAGAAAATAATAAAATGAAATCATTAAAGCTGTTTCAAAAGCGTCTATCAACAAAAGCAAAATTTGGTGTTTTAAAAGGAATTTTAAAATTAATAAACTTCTAGCAAAACTTTAAAGAGAAGAGAAAGCAACAAACATTAAGGATGTAAATATCACCAGCATCTATAGACATTAGAAAACAAGTAGAGGCTGTGTGTATAACAATATCAATATATTCCCCAAAATTTGTAGTTTTAGGTAAAATGAGAAAATCCCAGGAAAATAAAATTTAAAGACCCTAGCCCCAAAATAGAAAATCGAAATAGTCCAATATTTAACACACATTTAAATTTTATGTTAAATTTTGTGGAAATTTAACACAAATTTCCACAAATAAAACTCTAGGCCAAAATTATTTAATCAGTGAATTCTACTAACAAGCATAGTTCAACTCCTGCAGAAACTCTTCTGAGGGGGAAAAAAAAATAAAGGATAGAATACTTCTCAATTTATTTTAAAATTTTAGCAGAATCTGGATACTAAGACTTAACTGAACATAGATAGAAATATTAAACAAAATTTCAGAAAATCAAATCTACCATCAATACAAGAATATATATTATAACCAAGGTTGGATTTATTCCAAGAATAGCATGGAGTTTTAATATTAAAAAAAAAAAAAATTCGATCACCCCAGTAGGTGCAGAAAAAGTGATAAAACATCAATTCATGTCAAAAACAAAATTAAATTATTAGCAAACCACTAAAGAGGGAAATTTACATGTATAGAAATCAATATCAGATCAATGTTATATATGACCACAAAAAGATAAAATTAGAATCTAGATTATAAGATATTGTCATGCTGTAGGAATAGGGCAAGTTCTTAAACTGAAAGTCACTAACTATAAAATCTTAAATCACTAAGTAAGGGGAAAACAACTTAATAAAGAATGAGCAAACCACTTAAATTAGAAACTTACAAAAGGCACTATGAAACATCCAATAAACTAGTGGAAGTTGTTCAATTTTTTTAGACATCAGGGAAATGCACATTATAACTGTAGTAGGATAACAATACACACTCAACAAATTAGCTAAAAAATATTTTAACTGAATCACTGCTGCTGCGTCGCTTCAGTCGTGTCCAACTCTGTGAGACCCCATAGACGGAGGCCCACCAGGCTCCCCCGTCCCTGGGACTCTCCAGGCAAGAACACTGGAATGGGTTGCCATTTACTTCTCCAATGCAGAAAAGTGAAAAGTGAAAGTGAAGTCGCTCAGTCGTGTTCGACTCTTCGCGACCCCATGGACTGCAGCCTTCCAGGCTCCTCCATCCATGGGATTTTCCAGGCAAGAGTACTGGAATGGGGTGCCATTGCCTGAATCACTACATGTTGGCAAATATGAAGCCAAAGGAACTCTTTTATTTCAGATCACACTGTGAATTTATATAAACATTCAGGGAAATTGTTTGGCATTATCTACTAACACCAAGCATTAGATACTTTATGACAGTATTTTCACATTTCTTTTTAAGCAGTTCCTAACAGAAATACACTCACACACACATCCAAATGTCATGTAAACAATGTTCATAGCAGCATTACTTTAAATGATAAAAACTCTGAGTGACTCAAATGCCCTTTAACAGTAGTAAAGTAGATATATTGTGAATAAATATATTCATACAATAGAAACAACAATGCAAATTGTTCAATACAACCACATGGAACAAAATGAATAATTCTTGTAAACTAAGTACTGAAAAGAATCCAAGCACAATATAATTCATATAGTATGATCATATTCAAATTCATGGAAAAAAATCATCGATAAGTGTTAGAAAACAGTTCTCTAGTGATCTTTGGGTAGAGGAAGAAGATTGTGGTTATAAGGGGCATAAGTGAAATTCTGGAGGCTACTAATGTTCCAGTAAGTGACCTGGGTGATTGCACATGGTTAAGTTCATTTTCTGACTTTTCATTCAGTAGTACACTTATGACATGTACATTTTTCTACATATATGTAATATCAATGTATTTTACATGTATGTTACACTTCAATAAAACTATTTTAAATAATGTATTAGAGACTGCCTCTTGCAGCAGCATGTTGGAATAGTTATTCTGAAAAAAAAAATCCTATCAGTACAAAACAGCTAAAAATAAATATTACAAATCTCCTAATACGTACATTGGCTTTCCAAGTAGTGCAGTAGCAAGAACCTGCCTGCCAATGCAGAAGACACAGGAGACGTGGGTTCAATCTCTGAGTTGGGAAGATCTCCTGGAGAAAAAAATGATAATACACCCCACTATTCTTGCTTGGAAAATCCCATAGACAGAGGATCCAGGAGACCTATAGTCCATAGGATCAAAAGAGTTGGACATGACTGAGCAAGTGAGAACGCACGCACAATAAGTGCATTACGAGTAAATAAGAGACATTTCCCAAAACGAGAAAAGAAGAAAATGAAAAATCAGGATGGAATGTGAGCTAATGAAAGTCAAAGAGGAGAGTGAAAAGAGTTGACTTAAAACTCAACATTCAGAAAACGAAGATCATGGCATCCAGACCCATCTCTTCATGGTAAATAGGTGGGCAAACAATGGAAACAGTGAGAGACCGTATATTTGGGGGCTCCAAAATCACTGCAGATGGTGACTGCAGCCATAAAATTAAAAGATGCTTGCTCCTTAGAAGAAAAGCTATGACCAAACTAGACAGCATATTAAAAAGCAGAGACATCACTTTGCCAACAAAGGTCTATTTAGTCAAGGCTATGGTTTTTCCAGTAGTCATGTATGGATGTGAGAGTTGGACTGTAAAGAAGGCTGAGTGCTGAAGAATTGATGCTTTTGAACTGTGGTGTTAGAGAAGACTCTTGAGAGTCCCTTGAATTGCAAGGAGATCCAGCCAGTCTATCCTAAAAGAGATCAGTCCTGAATATTCATTGGAAGGACTGATGCTGGAGCTGAAACTACGATACATTGGCCACCTAACGCCAAAAACCAACTCACTGGAAAAGACCCTGATGCTGGGAAAGATTGAAGGTGGGCGGAAAAAGGGATGACACAGGATGAGATGGTTGGATGGCATCACGGACACGATGGACGTGAGTTTGAGCAAGCTCTGGGAGTTGGTAATGGACAGGGAAGCCTGGCGTGCTGCAGTCCATGGGGTCGCAAAGAGCCGGACACAGCTGAGCAGTTGAAATGATTGCCTGGCTGATGTGAACTAATGACAGCTTTTGCAACCTTGGGGTGTTTGATAATTTCATTAAGGAAATGCCTTGATTACCCTTAAATACACAGGGCATTTGACCTAACACTTCTACAAAAAGCAGAGATTCTCTAAGGAAAGGATAGACTAGGAATGTGTGTGTATGTTTGTGTTTGTGTGTGTGTGTGTGTGTGTGTGTGTGTGTGTTCTCAAAGAAAAACAAGGAACCTTATCAGGATTCAACTCCTTTACACACATACACACACAAAATCAAATTTTCTTCTAAAGACACAACATGACACCTTCCAAAAAGTTTTGGGATCTGAATTTATGAGTAAGTATAGTGCTGAGCTAAGGAGGCTACAATCTGTGAAAGACACACCAAAGAAGAAGCTTAAGCTTAATCTGTAACCGCACATCCGATCTCCATTGGTATAAACTGTGTACTACCTACCGACGAGGAACATAAGCCAATTCATACTTAGGGAGATCAGTTCAGCAAGGACTTGCCACTGCCTTCTCCCCACCCCACCCCCTTGATCCTTTTCTTCTTGTCCTCTGAATCATTTACGCCACCTAATATTATTTTTGCTAAGTGGTCAGTCTGATTGTTCCCATCCCTATGTGGTTTCAGACAGAGTCCTAGAATCCCAGTAATTCTTTTTAGTAGAGCAAGAGAGTTGATGATATAGTCATATAACCACACTCCTCTTCTCTACATAAAAAGCAAGCTCAACCCCTCAGCCATGTTGCCTTTCAAAATGGGCCCTTCCTAGGGAGACCCACCAAAGGCGCTGTCAACTTTCTTGAAACCCGCTTCCTACTAAGATGGGATAAGGAGTACAGTTCCATGGGCCATGTCCTTCAGACACCCCTGGGGCCTCAGTTGCATCGAGACATGGAGCATTCTATTAATAGCAACTTATACTGTCTTGAGTTGATCCTTCTAATCAGAGGGGAATTATTCTCTTTGGCCCATTTGAATTAAGTTATGTGATACTCTTTAAATAAGGAACATGTTTTTCAGAATAACTTGTCAGAGTGCAAATTATAATTTAATCATGTGTTCAGCTTTCCCTGCAGCAATTCTTGCCCTTTCCTGAAAACTCCCTGCAAAGCTATTAGTAGAAAGCCAGGAATTTTATTCTGGGTAGATTTTCCCCCAAAGTCTCCTGTTTTTCAGGTCATTTTGTGCAGAATACACTTCTTTCAGACATTGTCAGGTGACGTTATTTTGTTTAAGCTGTAACTCACCCCCAAAATAAAGGGGAATGGTGACGCCCAGCGGAGCCAGGCCTGACTCATAGAAGCAGACTCATCCAGGCGCCCCCACCCAGTGGAACTCCAAGGGCTGAGCATACAGACTCTTTGGGGGCTGCAAGTCCTGGGTGTGGGTCTTAGAAGACTCAGTGCTTTGTGATATCACAGCCCAACCATGTGAGAAGTGTTCAGGCTCCTCTCTTCCCATTAGTCTTAGAAAAGGGAAAGTTCAAATGGACTGATTTTGAAAAAGGACAAGCAAAATGATTTTCTTGGGTTCAGGATGCTGGTTGCAGTCTCTAAACATTCACTGATCCCCTTCTGCTTTCAGGTCCTTGTATGTGGGTTACGTTGTAGGTACAGTTATTTTCCTCATTTTACAGATAGTCAGACTGGCACCCAGAGAAGTGAAGTGGAGGCAGTTAAGTGGAAAGTCAGGTTTCCAAATCAGGTAATATAACACGAACATCAACAGTGAGCTAAGAAAGTCATGTGCATCTTCACAGCAGAGGAAGGTATATACTCTGTGTGTGCCCATTTTACAGATGGGAAAACTGAGGTGAAGGGACTTACCCAACCAAGCAGTTTACTCTGTAGCAAAGTCAGGTTTTCACGGCTGGTTAGTAAATGTTTTTTGTCAATTGTTTATTTCTCTCGCAGCAGCTCCAGAATAGTGCTCATTTCTTTTAAACCAGTGTAGCCAAGCCATAGGAGAAGAAGGCAATGGCACCATACTCCAGTACTCTTGCCGGGAAAATCCCATGGACAGCTGGTAGGCTTCAGTCCATGGGGTCGCTGAGAGTTGGACACAACTGACTTCACTTTCACTTTTCACTTTCACGCATTGGAGAAGGAAATGGCAACCCACTCCAGTGTTCTTGNACACACACACACACACACACACACACACACACACACACTCTGTGTGTGCCCATTTTACAGATGGGAAAACTGAGGTGAAGGGACTTAACCAAGCAAGCAGTTTACTCTGTAACAGTCAGGTTTTCACGGCTGGTTAGTACGTGTTTTTTGTCAATTGTTTATCTCTCTCGCAGCAGCTCCAGAATAGTGCTCGTTTCTTTTAAACCAGTGTAGCCAAGCCATAGGAGAAGAAGGCAATGGCACCCCACTCCAGTACTCTTGCCTGGAAAATCCCATGGACGGAGGAGTCTGGTAGGCTGCAGTCCATGGGGTCGCTGAGAGTTGGACACGACTCAGTGACTTCAATTTCACTTTTCACTTTCATGCATTGGAGAAGGAAATGGCAACCCACTCCAGTGTTCTTGCCTGGAGAATCCCAGGGACGGGGGAGCCTGGTGGGCTGCCATCTATGGGATCGCACAGAGTCGGACACGACTGAAGCGACTTAGCAGCAGCAGCAGCAGGAGACCCAAGAAGGAGGTTGGAGTCCGCTCATAAAGAGCCTTGAATGCCAAACCAAAGAGCGACTCCCTCCAATCACATTTGGAACGAAGTCGAGTATAAAGGAGAGGAAAGGAAATTGTCAGACAATTAGATTTTGTCCTACCAGTGATGGGAGGCAGGGAAGAGCTTTTGTTGTGGGATTTACTATGTTTGACAGCAGGTACTTAAAGGAGAGAGCCAGCTTTCCTGCCGACTTCAGCTGTGAAGGCAAAGGAAGCCGTCTCTGGTATTTCTGAACATGATACAGGAAGAGGCTTTGACTGCTACCTTTGATTCCTCATGAGAGAGTTCTAGGCCTTAATATTTAATTTGCTCTGTCTGGGGAGAAAAGAAGGAGGCCTCTGCCTTGGGAGGCAGCCCTAAAAGTAAGGCTCGGGGGGTGGGATGGGGTTTCCTGGGAATGACGAGGGCTTCTGAAAGCCGGTTTGTTCTAAAGCACCTTTTCCTCCTCGACCACATTGGAAACCACGCTGGTGACAGGAGGACACAGCCCAGGATGGTTGTCAGGGCGCCCTGGGTAAGGAAGGGTGGGGAAGCCCTAGGCTCAGATCCAACTGTGCTGCTCACAGGCTTCACATTCGGGCAGGGTAGGGACTCTCAGAGGGGACAGACGTCAGCTCCTTTTTATGGCTGAATACTTGCAGTTTAGTGAGGACATGGGGCAGCTGAGGGCCCAAGCAGTACCCTCCTAGAGCTAGAAGGCACCTTTACCTACAGTATCACTAATCCACCCAGGAACCCCACAGTTGGCATTACTTTCCCCATTACAGGGGGTGAACCTCAAGTTCAAAAAGGTTAAGCAACCTGCTCAGGGTCACGAATCTAACAAGTATGTCAAGAGTTGAACCAGGTCTGTTTTTACACCAAAGCCCCAAACTAACTGTTGTTAAGAATTTTGTAACCAGTCAGTTTTTTTCTTTGCTTTGGCTACTGGGAAGCTTAAAGTCAAACTTGAGATTATTCTTAACAGTCGTTATACTGAGTCTCCTACTGAACTCTGGCCTCATTCTAGCTTTCTGCTTTTGCCTTTACCCTGATCTCTTTATTATATTGTATTTTATCTATTTTTGTAAATTGCCACAGTAATCTTTTTTTGCACCAAGGGGGACTGTACTGAAATAAATACATGATCACAAGTTTGGTTTATAAGTCTTGATTAAATGTTATGGTCTGCATCCTTGCCATAACACAGACATTTAATAACTTTAGAACACTACTTAGTTTGTTATGAGAATTGACCTTGTTACTGGAAAGTGATCTGGAAAATGAACTAGGGCAGAAGAACCCAAGTCAGACTGAAAACCAGGCCCCTCCCAGGGTAGAGGAGAAGGAAGCCATTCCCAAAGGTACAGACATCACCTTGCAGCCCCACCTTTAGCTTCAGAGAGAGAATCCCAGATCAGGGGACATGGGGCTGAAGGGAAGGCAAGAACAGAAAGAAATGTTTTCCTGGGGAAAAGACAGTATTGTGGAATCGAGGAGGGGGGCCTTGAGCATCCCTGACTGATGTTTCTCAAGCTTCAGTCATTCGTGACTTTTGTCACATTTTCCTTTACCATCTTCAGTATGCTTTATTATTTCTTTTTTCGATCATTTCATTCTTTTTACTAATTTTATTTCAAAGGGAAGCTTTATAAACTGTTAGCAAAAATGAAAACAAAGAAAATCTTAAAAAAATTTTTTGGAGATGAACTTTCGTAGAATAGTAAAAGATAGCTAGTGATCATAAACACAAGGTGATCAGAATGTGATGCTGAGAACATGCAGTCTCGCTGGACACCCTGCCTGTGAAGCAAGCCCAAGGTCTTTGTGTAAAAAGGAAGGTTAGCAAATGCTCAGGGGATGTAAAGGGCAAATGAGCAGAATGTGGACATGTCCTTGATGTAATCAGAGGGATGAGATTGAAAGAGAATAGCTTCTCCCATATGACTTAATGGGCCTTCACATGGTGCCTTAGGTACCTCCAAGGAGCAATCAGACCACCAATGGGTGACTTGGATTTAGACTGGCTTCCCAAACACACATATACACGCAACTTGTTCAGCCCAATCCCCACAGGACAGACAAGTCAGAAGCACAGTGCCACTCCTGCCACAGCAGAGGCTGATGGGGACACGTCCCTGTCACCACTCAGACCCCCCTGGGGCCGATCCTAATCCCAAGCAAGCCAAACGTGGGTGGGTTTTAGGTAATCTGGCCCATGGCCTCCCACTCTGGCTCCTCTCCAGCACCAGTCCCATCTGTTCTGCGCCCCATCCTCCCCCAGCTTTGCATTACTCTGCCCAGGACAGTGCTCCCTACACCTGTGCATGGCCGCCTCCCTCTGTCGTTCAAGTCTCAGCTTCCCCAGGGAAACTGTCCCTCAGTGCTGAGTCTAAAGTTGTCCCCATCACAAACTTCCTTCTGTCTTCACTAGCAGGTATTTATTAGTTTTCCTTCTTCAGGCCTGTCTCCTGTCCCTGGAGTCTGAGTTCTATGAAAGCAGAACTTGCTCTCTTCTTGTTGATCAGCACCCAGGAGACCTCAACAAATGTCTGCAAATAACTGAGTGATCTGTCTCAGAACCTAGAGTCAGGTTCCAGGCAGGAATCTCTAGAGTGTAATCTCAGATCGTTAAGATTGGAGAGAAGATGGGATATTTCCAGTAATTCTCTCCATCCTGAAGTTCTATGAAAATGAGAAAACCCATCTTCAGGGAAAAAATACCTGCCTAAACACTCCACCCTGGTCTGCAGCCAGACACTTGGCCAGTAAAAAAAGCTGTGGTGTTTCTGTCGTCTGTGGCAATAACACTCTCACATGCCAGACACACAGCTCTGAACCCCAGTTCAGTGTTCAGGGCAGCTCAGTGGCCCACAGAAGCCAGAGACTGTAGAGCTTGGGGGCGTTGGGGGCCAGACTGACTTATCTCTGACCCTTACCAGCTTGCCTGACAGCATCACCCGCCAGAAAACGAGTGACAAGTCTTGTGCAGTTTTATAACCCCTGAGCATGATGCCCAGTACACCGTGGGCATTCAGGAGGCAGTAACTCCTGTTAGCATTGTGACCAGTTAATTCCCTGCTCAGAGGATCTGCCAGCTCTTCCAGCAGAGAGCTGTGGGGTATCCAATGTGACTGATGCTTGTGTGCCAGCCTTGGGGGCACCAAGCTGAGCCGGTCTCACTCCTCCCCTTGGGAACCTGCTGGGAGGTACGGAAGCCTTTCGTAGACACATCCACATGGTGTTCTTTGTGCTTTGAGAGCCAAGAGTCTTCAGGGGCTCTCTGTGCCTTACCAAGGAGTGGGGGCTGCTCCTGGAGCCATGGAAGTGCCAACACCTCCCAGCCTACCTCCCGGTCAGAGAGTGAAGAGCCTCCTCTGGTCCCTTTTTGATGGTCTCCTCCAAAGGGATGAACTTCTCCTGCCTTCTAGATTTTCTCACTAGGGCTTCAAGCCCTAGAATTTCCCCTTCACCGAGTGGGGAAGGAAGAAATAACAATAACTGTCTATAGGAACTACACTGTCCGGGTGTGTGCTCCATGCCAGGCTCAGTTGCCAGGTCTACAGCATCATCTCATTGAATCCTCCCAGTGACCCCACAGAACAGGTACTTTTGCTGTCCACGCTTCACAGATGGGGAGACTGGGGCACCAACTGCTGTGCAAATTGTTCAAGGTCACACAGCCATGAGGACCGAGCTGCAGCACCACCCTTTCAAAACACCATACTGGTGGTTCTCGCACCCAGATCCCAGGACTTCTCTGGTGGTCCAGTGGCTAAGACTCTGCTACCAATGCAGGGGCCTGGGTTCGATCCTTGGCCAGGGAACTAGATGCCACAGCTAAAAGATCTTCGAAGATCCTGCATGACCCAAATAAGAGCTGGCACAGCCAAATAAATATAAATATATACATACGTAAAAAGCTTTGAGAAAAAAAATCCAGCTCCCATCAGAATCACTGCTGGTGCCCGGGTGCCACCCCAGACCATGGTCCCTGGGGGCGAGGACTGAGACCTGCCCAGAAGATCATGCCATGGGGGTTGGAGGCCCCCTTGCCCTTCGCTCTCCCATTGCTCAGAAGGGGCACCCCAGGAGTGATGGGGTGGATCTGTCAGATGCCAGGCTGCACCTATGAAAGCACCCTCCTCCCGGCTGCCCCAGAAGAACAGCAGGGGGAGCAGGCCTTAGCCTGGCATGTGGGCCATTTCTCCCCAACGGGGCGACTATGAGTGGGGGTGGGGTTCCTAGGGCACAGAGCACAAAGACACCCTCTGCCCCAGGCAGTGCCCAGACACTACCCTACCCACTGGGTCCAGTCTGAACTCTGCCCACATCTGGGGCCAGTCCATCGAGCCCCTACATTCCAACAAGGACTCTGTGAGGCAGAACAGACAGGGCTTTCAGGATGCATGCCTGCCAGGGGGTATGAATTATTACGGAGAATTATCTGCCATGAGCTCAGGGTGCCATTTCACGTGCCAAAGGTTGGCTGCCCTGCCCTGGCCCTGGCTGCTTGGCTCCAGGGCCCTCATTCCAACTGTGCAAGGACAGAAACTTTATTCTCTCCCATGGCAAGAGGCCTCCGCCCCTCACCATCTGTGCAGCAGCCCCTCAGCAATCCCCCCGCCCCCACCAAGGGGCCAGAGCCCCCTTTCTCCATGGCTCAACACAGAGCAGATTAGATAGGGTGATTCCAAAGACAAGTTTCCCAGGTTTCTTTAAGCCAGGGATTTTATTGACAGGGAAAGTCACTGTTACCAAAATGTCCCATCCCAACCTGGCCTGGCTTTTTTGCATGAGACCTTGATGGACTTGAACAGATGCTGAAGCTGCAACAAGCTTCTAGTGGAAGGACCCAGGGCTGTGAGGGCCAGACAGCCCTTGATTTGAATCTCAATTTGCTGCCTACCACCTACCACCTGCAGAATGTGGGCACTCTACCTGAAATCTCTGTTCTCAATTTCCTCATCTTTAAAATGGGAGTGACAACCTCGATCTTCACAACCAGGAATGTTGCAAGGTTGAAATGAGCTAATGGACATGCAAAAGCACTAAGTGGGAACACAGCGGGTGTATGGCAGGACGAAGCACGGTGCACCATGAAGGGCCTCAAAGACCGACTTGGGGCGTCCCTCTAGGTCTGATCACGTGAGTTGTCAACAAACGCAAGCATATCCTCAAAACTGATTGTCTTCCTTGCCTTCTCTAACAGAAGAGTGGGGAGGGCACATTTCTTTCATCCAGTGAGCCCACCTGGATTGACTGGCACTAGTCATCTGTGAGAGCTGCCCACCTGGCCCAGGGCGAGGGAGGACAGTGAAGGATTAGCAGGGTTTGCCATGAGAATAAGAAGTCTGGCTGGTGAGATATATGCTATGTTTGCTGTCTCTGTTAAGGAACAAGGTCTAAATAAAACTCCTCACTATTTTTGCCTGGATTTGTGTAACAGCTTCTACATGGATCTTTCTGCTTGTTGTCCTTTCCCACCCTCTGATCTTCAACTTCAGTTGCTAGAGTGAATTTTCTAAAATGAAAAGCTCACCATTTCACCCTATTACCTGTCACTGTTCCATGGCTCCTCCCATTGCTCTAAGGATCCCAGGGGTGACTTTCAAGGCCTCTGTTCACTTTCCCAGCCCTACCCATAGCCACTCACTTCCAAATACCCCAACCAGAAGCCCCATCGACCTGCAGGCCTTCAAGAGCCGAGATGTGAGGATCCAAGGCAGCTTGGAAAGTCAAACCCCAAATCCTGTGCCCAGACTCACAAGATCAGGTTGAGACCAAAAGGGCAGCCAGAGATTTCACTGCATTTGCCAACAGTGAGTTTAACAAACTGGAGGGAGCTGGTAAACTTCCAATGAACCCTGAAGTGCAGTTTAGCAAAGCAGTCACCTGCTCACCCCTAACCACACTGATGGGATTAGTTCTGCCTCACTCTGGCAGAGGAGAATTTACACAGCTCTCTTTTCCTGATCGCCCATTCCAAGACAAATCTTGGCAGCCAGACACAGGGTGGAGGCTTCCAGGCACCCCTGTATCAAGAGATTTCTAGTCCAGGATCCAGGCATGTATGAGGACCCTTATCCCACAGGAGGCCACTGAGGTTCCTCCTCATTCCTTCTCAGTCCTTGCTATTCCCCTAAAGGCAATCAGATATTTTAGTCTTTCAGTTTCACAAGATCCTACCCTATACTCCTGCTCTGGTCAGGTGCAGAGATGAGCCTTGGTGATTCAGCGATGGTGCAACTTGAAAGTATTCAATGGACATTGTCAATGAGCTGGACAGGAAGGGTTGATGGTCAGGAAGCATAACCCACACCACATGGCTGAGGAATGAGGAACTCAAAAGCAAATCTCCATTTGTTTCTAAAAGATTGGGATGTTCACTGAAATACTAGGGAAGAGTCTAGACATGCTCAACAGGCAAGTATATGAATAAGTTCCTTGAGGGAAAATAGCTTCTTTAAAGAAAAGAATCCAAACAGGTTTGTTTTTTCTTTTTTTCTTTTTTCTCTTGAACTTTTAAACTTTGAAATAATGACAAAGTTATGGAAAAACTACAAGAATAACACAAATAACTCCTAAATACTTTTTCCCTGGATTCACCATTTATTCATGTTTTGTGACATTTGCTTTCTCATTCTCTCTATAGAGAGCTTTTTTTTTTTTTTTGGACATTTGAGGGTGAGATATGATGCCCCTTTTCCCCTAAATATGAACAGTCACATAACCAGAGCACAATTAGAAAAATCAGGAATTTTAGCATTATACAATATTATACCTAATCTAGAACTTCCTTGGTGGCTCAGACAGTAAAACGTCTGCCTACAATGTGGGAGGCCCGGGTTCCATCCCTGGGTCAGGAAGATCCCCTGGAGAAGGAAATGGCAACCCACTTCAGTACTCTTGCCTGGAAAATCCCATGGATGGAGGATGGGACCCTGGTAGGCTGTAGTCCATGGGGTCGCAAAGAGTTGGACATGACTGAACAACTTCACCTTCACTTTTCTTTCACTTTTTCATACCTAATCTACAGATCTTATACGAATTTGGTGATGCTTAAAGTAATTTTTCTCCAGATCAAGATCCAATCCAGAATAACACATCACATGTAAATCTCCCTTAATTCTGGAACGGGTCTCCAGCCTTTTTTGTTTTCCATGACATTACTGTTTTTGAAGAGTACAGGTCATTTATTTTGTAAACTATTCCTGGACTTTGATTTGTCAGCTATTTCCTCATGATTAGTTTCAGGCTATGCATTCGGGGTGGAGACACCGCAGAACTGATACTATGTCTGTCTGAGTACATCCTGTTGAGAAGCGTGCTCAGTCACTCTTTGCAACCCTGTGGACTGCAGTCAGCCAGGCTCCTCTGTCCATGGGATTCTGCAGGGAAGAACACTGGAGTGGGTTGCCATGCCCTCCTCCAGGGACCTTCCCCACCAGGGTTCAAACCTACATCTCCTTCATCTCCTGTATTGGCAAGTGGATTCTTGCCACCTCGGAAGCCACCTAGGAAGCCCTACATTAAGAAGCACTTCAAGTCCATTTGCCCTATTACTGGTGATGATTCCCTTAATCACTTGATTAAGGTGATGTCTACCAATTTTACCTACTGTACAATTATGATGTTCTCTTTATAATTAATAAGTAATTTGTGGCGGAGTACTTTGAGACTATATAAATATTTTATTTCTCATCAAACTTTCACCCTCTTAGCATCTTTATTTTTATCTATGTTAATTTCTCACATGATTTCTATTGTTATGACTCAGGATTCTACTGTAAAGAAGAGTCTACAGTTATAGAAACATACAGGGGATGATGAGCGCATAAATTCTTATCTTATTCAGTGGGTTATAATTCATCATTATTATTATTTACTTGATAATCAAACTGTTGCAGATGCGGCCAGTGAGAACTCATTCAAGGTGGTGCTGTGTCATTTTGATGTGTCTCTCATATTCAATGAGCAATTCCCCATTTTCTGGCACAAGACGATGCTCTAGACTCATCCTATATTTTCTCTGGTCTCATGTAGGAACCTAAGAGTCGGACATGACCGAGCGACTTCACTTTCACTTTTCACTTTCATGCATTGGAGAAGGAAATGGCAACCCACTCCAGTGTTCTTGCCTGGAGAATCCCAGGGACGGGGGAGCCTGGTGGGCTGCCGTCTCTGGGGTCGCACAGAGTCGGACACGACTGAAGCGACTTAGCAGCAGCAGCANTAAGAGTCGGACATTACCGAGCGACTTCACTTTCACTTTTCACTTTCATGCATTGGAGAAGGAAATGGCAACCCACTCCAGTGTTCTTGCCTGGAGAATCCCAGGGACGGGGGAGCCTGGTGGGCTGCCGTCTCTGGGGTCGCACAGAGTCGGACACGACTGAAGCGACTTAGCAGCAGCAGCAGCAGCAGCATGTAGGAACCAGCCATTTCTTCTAGGAGCTCTGGTTCCCCTGGGGAGGATGATATTATGGTATTTAGGAGGTAGGAGCTGGGCACAGCTGAGCTCACTGTTCCCAGGGTATCACTGCTTCTCGATCTTCTCAGTGGATACAACTAGGAAATGCATACATATGTAAATATAAATCCAAGAGTTCATACTGGTGCCTCAGTTCCAATCATTTCCTATTTGTACATCTATCTCTTCTACCACAGTAAGAAACCTGGTTCTCAGCATGCTTTTTACATTTCACCTTTTTCTCAATCTGCCAATACATAGAGACTACTTTCAGAATTAGTCACTGTGAAAAACAAGACCATTAGGTAAAGTTCAGTATTTGTTTGCAGTTCTTTTTATCTTTAAACTGAGAGTGTATATCAAAGTCGTGTGTTCAAAAGTTACTTGGGGTGCTTGCTTCAGCAGCAAAGATACTAAAATTAGGACGATATGGAGAATAGTGTGTCTCCCGCATAAGGATGACCAAAAAATGCTACTTGAATTAGTCCTTTTCCACTTCAGTGTGGTTTGTTATTCATTTGAAACATAATTCAATAAATTATAAATACAGAGATATTTCACTTGAGTTTTTTCTCTCTATGGCTTGTTTCAGTTCTCTTATGAATAACATAACCAAATTTTCTTTTCTCCACTTTTTTTTCAGCTTGTCTTATTGCTTTTGTTTTAATAAAGGAAATTAACCCTTTTAATTGGCCTGGTGTGCTGCGATTCATGGGGTCGCAAAGAGTCGGACACGACTGAGCGACTGAACTGAACTGAACCCTTTTATAGTAGTGGAAGCTAATTTATCTGGTCTTTTCCCTGACATTTTTTGTTATTTCTTTGATATGGATGGGAGAGAGTTAGGAGCCCCTCCTTGTATCTGCCAGAACCCAGCACCTGGTCTGGAGCATAAGAATGCTCAGCAGACATTTGTGGAATGTTGGCTGGAGGCTTAACAAGTGACTTCCCCTTGTACCTGGATAGATAGANCAGTCCAAAGAACTCTCAAGAATCTTCTCCAACACCAGTTCAAAAGCATCAATTCAAACTCATAGAAGCAAAGAATACAATAGTATTTTCCGGGAACTGGAGGTTGAGGGAAACAGGTAACAATTGTTCAGAACGTCTAACGTTTCAGCTATGCTAGATAAATAACTTCTAGAGCTCTGCTGTATGACAATGTCTTTAGTTAACATGGCATTGTGCTCTTCAAACTTTGTTAAGAGAGTAACCTGTAAAGTATTATTACTACACACATAAAAAAGTAGGAGATATGCAAAGAAACTGTAGGAGGTGGTGAGTATGTCTATGATGGATATGATTGCAATGATGGATGTTTTCATATGCCCAAACCTATCAAATTCCACATATTAAATATGCAGTTTTTATTTATCAATTATACCTCAATAAAGCTGTTAAAAAAATAAAACTTTATCATTTAAATGCTTATACTTTAATATAGTTAGTGGTTCAGTCATGCCCAGCTCTTTGAAACCTTTTGGACTATAGCCCGTCAGCCTTCTCTCTTCATGGAATTCTCCAGGCAAGAATACTGGAGTGGGTAGCCGCTCTCTTCTCCAAGGGATTTTCCCCACCCAGGGATGAAACCCAGGTCTCCTGCACTGCAAGCATATTCTTTACAATCTGAATCACCAGGGAAAGGGTTAAAATTAATTAGCTACATCTCTCATTTTAGAATATTTTTCCAAATTTAGAAAAAGCAATAAAGGATAACAGAGAGGAACAAATTAGAAATTAAAGAAATAGAAAATAAAGTTTCATTTGAAAAGTATTAAACAATAAAATATCTAGCAAGTGTCATTAAGAAGAAAAACTGAAATATATAAAATCTCCAGTGAAAAGGAAGACAAAAGGACAAATATGGCAGAAGTTAAGGAAACAAGACATAGGAGTTTTGCTTTTGCTTTACGGGTGCATGCCTGCATGCATGCTAAGTTGCTTCAGTCATGTCCGACTCTTTGTGACCCCATGGACTGAGAGTCTGTCAGGCTCTCAGATTCTACAGGCTAGAATACTGGAGTGGATTGCTGCACCCTCCTTCAGGAGATCTTCCAGACCCGGGGAATGAAAGTACATCTCTTACGCCTCCTGCACTGGCAGGTGGGTTCTTTACCGCTAGTGCCACCAGGGTAGCCCTCTTAACTGGTACAAACTTCCTATGGTCCATTCTTTCTTCTGATTTCAGCTATAAATTTTAGACAAACTTCAAAACAAACAACATGAAAACTTTTTGAGAAGTAGTCTGAGTCTTCAAGTGAGTCAAAACTTAGAGAATCGACTTGTACAGAGTTGGATTTTCAGATTTTTTTTTCTTCACATGACTTGCCCTAAGAGTCAGTCACAGTAATGGAGAGTGATGACGAGGTCCACCCAGCCAAAGACTCCAGGAGCTTCCCCACCATACTTCTGAGTGGAATTAGAGAGAGCCCTGAGAGCAGAAAAGAAGAAAGACCCAAGGGAATAACAGAATATCCCCTAGTTTCATACATGAACTTGCACAAGTAACAATCTTANGGTCCACCCAGCCAAGGACTCCAGGAGCTTCCCCACCATACTTCTGAGTGGAATTAGAGAGAGCCCTGAGAGCAGAAAAGAAGAAAGACCCAAGGGAATAACAGAATATCCCCTAGTTTCATACATGAACTTGCACAAGTAACAATCTTAACACTTGAACTACATATGTGTGAGACAGATCCGAACCGAAAATAAAAGCTTAACTGAACTTTGAACACCATACACAGAGTGAGAGACAGATCTCATTGTATAAACCTGTTTTATTGCTTTCTAAAAAAAAAAAAATCAATATTATCTAGAAGTTTATAACTCAATCCAGACTCTATATAGCAAAACATTAAAACTGTTCAATAAAAAATCTAAAATTACTCCACATGCAAATAACCAGGAAAACGTTGCCCTTTATCAAGGACAGCAACAGTACACATATGAATCCTATGAAAATCCAAATTGTTAGAATTATCAGGTAAAACCTTTAAAGCAGCTACTATAAATATGAACCATGAGGTAAAGGAAAAAACACTTCAAATGAATAAAAAGAAAAGAAATATTAGTTGAATAAAAAATAGTAAAGAAAAGAACCAAATGNAGCAACAGTACACATGTGAATCCTATGAAAATCCAAATTGTTAGAATTATCAGGTAAAACCTTTAAAGCAGCTACTATAAATATGAACCATGAGGTAAAGGAAAAAACACTTCAAATGAATAAAAAGAAAAGAAATATTAGTTGAATAAAAAATAGTAAAGAAAAGAACCAAATGGAAATTTTAGAACATCTTACCTATGAGCGGAATGAAAATGTCAGAAAATATAAGCAGTAAATGTGAAGATAAAACAAACAAAAAATATTCAATTGAAGGAAGAGAGAAAAAATATATTGAGAAAAAAGGATGAAATCTGAGAACTTGTAGGCCAATATCAATGGTTTAATACATATGTAAGTAGAGTCCCAGAAAAAGAAGAGAAAGAGATTGATATCCCCAAAATGTGAAGAAATATGAATTTAAAGCTCCCACAATTTGGTGAAAAAGTTATATTTACAGATTTAAAAAAAACTCAGTGGATCCTAATCAGGATAAAATCAAAATTATTAGAGATATCATAATCAAACTAGTAAATTTTTTTTTAATTAATATTGAAAGCAGCAAGAAAATAACACATTATATATGAGGAGTAAAGAAAGGGACAATTTGAGTTACTGTGGATTGCTGATCAAAAATCATAAGACACTGGACTAGCATCTTTTAAAAGTGTTGGAAAATAGAAACAAAAAAGGAAACACTCTCAACATAGAGATCTATATCCAGCAAAATACATGTATATGTACATTATATTTNAATTAATATTGAAAGCAGCAAGAAAATAACACATTATATATGAGGAGTAAAGAAAGGGACAATTTGAGTTACTGTGGATTGCTGATCAAAAATCATAAGACACTGGACTAGCATCTTTTAAAAGTGTTGGAAAATAGAAACAAAAAAGGAAACACTCTCAACATAGAGATCTATATCCAGCAAAATACATGTATATGTACATTATATTCATATTTATATGTATTTATAATATATGTATATATTTATTTTAGAAATGAACACAAAGTAAAGATACTTTTTAGTGAAAGAAAACCAAGAGAAATTGTCACCAACAGTTAAGTATAAAATTATTTTTCCTTCAAAATATATATGACTATTTCTTTAAAAAATTATTATCAGGCATTTAATATTTGTAGATGTCATACATATGAAAAGTATAACAAAGTCAGGGGAACATGGGAGTAAAGGAACCTATCTGGTTGCAACGTTTTTACATTTTAAATGAGTGGTACAACAAACAAACGTAGGAATAAACTTAATTTTATAGCTGGTATACAACTAAAATAACAAAAAACAAAGCTATAAACTAAAAGCTATAATTATAAAATAACTGTAAAAAATAAATAAGTGGCACAATATCAATTCCAAGTAGATGATACATGTTTAGTTATGTATTAATAAATTGCAATGCAATACAAAACATATTTGGCAAAATATCCAATAGACAAGTTAACATAGAATATTAAAAATATTCAAATAATTCAAAAGAAGACAGTAAAATGAAAAATTACATTAAATGTCATTGATCTAAATATTTCCATTAAAAGGTGGAGATTGGCAGAGTTTTTAAAAATGAAAAACCTATTCACAAGTTGCCTAGAAGGGACACATTATAATACAAAATGAAAACAGGTTAAAAGTAAATAGATAGTGACAGAGTATATCATGCAAACTATAAACATAAAAAGGATACAGAAATATTAAATGACATTAACTTCAGCAAGAAGACTGATACCAGAAAGAAGGGCTTCTGAGGTGCTTCAGTGGTAAGGAATCCACCTGTCAATACAGGAGACACTGGAGATGCAGGTTTCATCCCTGGATCAGGAAGATCCCTTGGAGTAGGAAATGGCAACCCACTCCAGTAAATTAGCCTGGAAAACCCCATGGACAGAGGAGCCTGGTGGGCTACAGTCCATGGGATCACAAAAGAGTTGGACACAACTGGGAAACTAGCATGAGCGCACCAGAAATAAAGAGCAACATTTAGTAAACATAAAATGTATAATTTATGTATGCAGGTCAGGAAGCAACAGTTAGAACTGGACATGGAACAACAGACTGGTTCCAAATAGGAAAAGGAGTATGTCAAGCTGCATATTGTCACCTTGCTTGTTTAACTTATATGCAGAATACATCATGAGAAATGCTGGGCTGGAGGAAGCACAAGCTGGAATCAAGACTGCCGGGAGAAATGTCAGTAACCTCAGATATGCAGATGACACCACCCTTATGGCAGAAAGTGAAGAGGAACTAAAGAGACTCTTGATGAAAGCGAAAGAAGAGAATGAAAAAGTTGGATTAAAGCTCAACATTCAGAAAACAAAGATCATGGCATCTGGTCCCATCACTTCATGGGAAATAGA
>SJYA01000589.1:1143153-1196335 GCA_006410615.1 Neotragus moschatus
GGGCTGGAGGAAGCACAAGCTGGAATCAAGACTGCCGGGAGAAATGTCAGTAACCTCAGATATGCAGATGACACCACCCTTATGGCAGAAAGTGAAGAGGAACTAAAGAGCCTCTTGATGAAAGCAAAAGAAGAGAATGAAAAAGTTGGATTAAAGCTCAACATTCAGAAAACAAAGATCATGGCATCTGGTCCCATCACTTCATGGGAAATAGATGGGGAAACAGTGGAAATAGTGACAGACTATTTTGGGGGGCTCCAAAATCACTGCAGATGATAAATGCAACCATGAAATTAAAAGATACTTACTCCTTGGAAGAAAAGTTGTGACCAACCTAGACAGCATATTAAAAAGCAGAGACATTATTTTGCCAACAAAGATCTGTCTACTCAAAGCTATGATTTTTCCAGTAGTCATGTATGGATATGAAAGTTGGACTATAAAGAAAGCTGAGCACTAAAGAATTGATGCTTTTGAACTGTAGTGTTGGAAAAGACTCTTGAAAGTCCCTTGGACTGCAAGGATAGCCAACCAGTCCATCCTAAAGGAAATCAGTCCTGAATATTCATTGGAATATTGAAGCTGAAACTCCAATACTTTGGCCACCTGATGTGAAGAATTGACTCATTTGAAAAGACTGATGCTGGGAAAGATTGAAAGCAGGAGAAGGGGATGACAGAGGATGAGATGGTTGGATGACATCACTGACTCAAAGGACATGAGTTTGAGCAAGCTCTGGGAATTAGTAATGGACAGGGAGACCTGGCGTGCTGCAGTCCATGGGGTCACAAACAGTCGGACATGACTGAGCTGAACTGAAGCTACGTGAACAATTAAAAATGAAAGAACTAAGGGGAGAAATAGACGATTCCACAACCATAGCAGAACACTGCAATGCCACTCTCACAGTAACTGAGATGGATACAGAACAACCATTTATAGCAACAGTTAAGTTCAGCAAGAGACCAAAAATCAAACTCTACAAAATAATACTTTAGGCTCAGATAGTTATATTTGTTAGTTCTGTCGAACATTGAAGAAAATATTTTCTGCAAACTTTTGTAGAAAAAGAGTATAAAAGGAGGATGGGACAAAGTTAATACCAAAACCAACTACAATAAAAATATAACAATGGAAAACTGGACAACTACAAGTAAAAGAATGAAATTGGAACATTTCCTAACACCATACACAGAGATAAACTCAAAATGAGTTAAAGACCTAAATATAGACCAGAAACCATAAAACTTTTAGAAGAAAACATAGGCGGAACACTTTATGACATGAATCATAGCAAGATCCTCTATGACCCACTTCCTAGAAGAATGGAAATAAAAACAAAATAAACAAGCGGGACCTAATTAAACTTAAAATATTTTTCACAGGAAAGGAAACTATAAACAAGGTGAAAAACAGCCCTCAGAATGGGAGAAAATAATAGTAAAAGAAACAACTGACAAAGGATTAATCTCCAAAGCATACAAGCAACCCGTGCAACTCAATACCAGAAAAACAAACAACCCAATTAAAAAGTGGGTAAAAGATCTAAACAGACATTTTTCCAAAGACATACAGATGGCTAATAAACCGTGAAAAGATGCTCAACATTGCTCTTTATTAGAGAAATCAAATCATAACTACAGTGAGATATCACCTCACACTGATCAGAATGTTCATCATCAAAAACTACACAAACAACAAGCGCTGGAGAGAGGGTGGAGAAAAGGGGACCCTTCTGCATCGCTGGAAGGAATGTAATTTGATACAGCCAGCATGAAAGACAGTATGGAGATTCCTTTAAAAACTAGGAGTAAAACTACCATATGACAAGCACTACCACTTCTAGGAATACACGTGAGGAAAGCAAAACTGGAAAAGACACTTGTACCCCAATGTTCATTGCAGCACCATTTACAATAGCTAGGACATGGAAGCAAGCTAGAGGTCCATCGACAGATGAATGGATAAAGAAGGTGTGGTACAGATGCACAGTGGAATATTACTCAGCCGCAGAAAGGAATGCAGTTGAGTCAGTTCTAAGGTGGTGGATGAACCTAGAGCCTATTATGCAGAGTGAAGTAAATCAGAAAGAGAAAAACAAAGACTGTACGTCATTGCAGATACATGGAATCTAGAAAGGTGGTATTCGTCAGTACCACGAACCTATTGGCAGGCAGGGCAGCGACAGAGACACAGACATAGAGAACAGACTTAAGGACATGGGCGGGTGGGGGGAAGGAGGGGGTGAGGCAAATGGAGAGAGTGGCAAGGAAGCATCCACACTACCACACAGAGAACAGACAACCAGTGGAGATTTGCTCTATGACTCAGGGAGCTCAGACCAGGGCTCTGTAACAACCTAGAGAGGTGGGAAAGGATGGGAAGCGGGAGGGTGACTCAAGAGGGAGGAGACATGTGTACATCTGTGGCTAATTCATGTTGATGTATGGCAGAAATGAAACCAATATTGTAGGGTAATTATTCTTCATAAAAAACAAATTTTTAAAATATTTTAAAATATACGAGGCAAATAGTATAATGGAATAATGTGTGTTCTAGACAATAAAACACAATTCACAATATATCTGAAAAAGAGGCTAAAATGTGGGTAATACTAGATTTGAAATGAGACTCTTAAATATTCTCATGAGAATGTTCCCAATATAAGGAGAGATAGAAATGGAATGACAAAAGCGTGAGAAATGCCCACTAAGATGGGGATGTTATTGGACTTCTTCCAGCTATTTGTAGTTCTGTAACATTTATTCCATGTTTGCATGCGTTCTCAGTCACTCAGCCATGTCCATGGACTGTAGACCATCAGGCTCTTCTGTCAGTGGGATTTTCCAGGCAAGAATACTGGAGTAATCTTTCCAACGCAGGGATGGAACCCGTATCTCCTGAACTGGTAGGCGGATTCTTTACCACTGAATCCACCAGGGAAGTCTACATTAGGTTACAAATTACTTCTAGTATATAGTTTGGAATTAGTCCATTATTACATTTTATTTCAATAAAGATAACATTGTAAAATACTTATTTCTTATTTCTTATTTATCTATATCAATTCAGTCAACCAAAACTTCTGAGCATTTACTATGTGCCAGGCACTGTTTGATGCATTGAGATACATAGGAAATGAACAAAAACCTCTGCCCTCGTGAAGCTTATAGTCTGATAAGAAACCTAGCCAAGGGAGCATAGTCTGTTATTCAGAAATCACACTGAGTTTAAATAACAGTGCCAAACAGGAAATTTTTCTTTTATTCTTGTCTGTGAACTTTTTTTGCTTTATTTTACTTTACATTACTGTATTGCTTTTGCCATACATTGACATGAATCCGCCACGGGTGTACATGAGTTCCCATTCCTGAACCCCCTCCCACCTCCCACCCTGTATCATCTCTCTGGCTCATCCCCGTGCACCAGCCCCAAGCATCCTGTATCCTGCATCGAACACAGACTGGCAATTCGTTTCTTACATGATAGTATACATGTTTCAGGGCCATTCTCCCAAATCGTCCCACCCTCTCCCGCTCCATCAGAGTCCAAAAGTCCATTCTGTACATATACATCTTTACAAACAGGAAATTTAAGTAGACAGCCAAATTTAATAACACGTCAGCAATTGTCAATAGGGTGTTGAAAGAAATATGGATAATTATCACAGCCCATTATCAAAAGTCTGAGTGTGCAGAATTCTGCTGGCAATATGTGCCTAGTTAAGAGAAAAAAATTAACTTCCACATGACAGAAGACTGGTCTATTACTAAACTACATCCTGAATGTAACAGTAACTTAAGGATGATGTCACAGTGCTGAGTGAAGCAGTCTCTAAACGTGTCAAATGGCGATGTAAAATGGGTTCATTACACCCTGGAAGATTCTTCATAATAAAAGATGCCTTACAAATATAAGTCCTTTCCCGGGCTAGTAATTTATATTCATGAAGAAGATGCACCCAGCAATGATCATTTAATTAACAAACATAGAGAATTCTAAAGAGAAATGATCCTTCCCTGATGTCAAACGTGTCATTCAATATCAGTGTCACTGCTGAGGTATCAGGAATGTCAGATAAATCTTCAGATGCTTCATATTCTATGCAGGGGAAGTAATTTCACTTGGGGATAAAACTGCCATTTGGCTCAATTACCTCCATATAGTCTAATTCTGGAAGGCAGGCAGGTTCTTTCCATACTGTTTTAAGCTTTGAAGGGTTTCATCACCAGAATGATTTCCCTGGACATGGAATATGTTTCACTTCAGCATTAAATACAGTTTAAGATCAAACAATCTTTGAGAAAGATTTTAGCAGGCACTTTAGATCTCCGTGTTAGTGGGGTTTTTTTTTTTAAAGCATGCATAGCAAAGAGGAAATGTAGTCACTAGACGATATATCATTCAGGATTTTAAAACAGCCAGCAGAGGAGAACTGATATTTCATCAATGGATTGTGGGATGAGTAATTCATATAAGGTCAACAAAGCTTTATAGCTCAGAAGACAGATACTTAAAACCCTGCAGGACTTGCTGTGTTTACTGTTCATTTCTCCATGAATTTTGGATGTTCCTGATAACTCGAATATTAAGAAAGCACCTTGTAATAAGAGGGAAATTCAAGTTCATATTCATCTCAAAGGCAAATGTCTTATTTTTAAAATACAGTAGTATTTACATACAATACAATGTAAAGTCTATATTGAAAGAATATTAATATTTTGAACAAAATAGTTGAATTTTAATAGGCAAAAAATCAGATTATTTAATCAACATTATTATTTCTAAAATGGCTTTTAAATATTCAAACAAAATTTCAGCTAAAGCTGAAACTAAATTTAGAAGTATTTTTTCAAATGGAATGTTTTTTGCATCCATTACTGCTTTGTTGAATTAAACCACATAATATATATAATGTTTAAGGAATGAAAAAGCAAACGACGTGAATGAAAGTTCAGTTGTGTGTAGTCTTTCTGATTTTAAATTTCTGACTGAATACTTCATGAAGAAAAGTGAAAGTGAGGTCGCTCAGTCATGTCCAACTCTTTGTGACCCCATGGACTATAGCCTCCCAGGCTCCTCTGTCCACGGAACTCTCCAGGCCAGAACACTGGAGTGGGTAGCCATTCTTTTCTCCAGGGCATCTTCCCAACTCAGGGATCAAACCCAGGTCTCCTGCATTACAGGCGGATTCTTTACTATCTGAGCCACTAGAGAAGCATACTCAAGTAAAAATGTATTTCTGTAGTACGTGTCAATTTGGTCATATTTAAGAACATAGGCTTCATTTTCCACGATACGCTCAGTTTAAAACTGTGTTTAGCCTCCATGCTGACAACTAGCAATGTAATTTGTTCTTTGGACCTGTTCATAATAACTGTCTTTTCACTGAATAATTACTTAGCCATAAGAAAGTTCTTAAATATTATGTGATGATATATTCTCCTCAATTTCTAGAGAAAATTGATCGTTGGTTTATACTGATCACCCTCTCACACACCTTTTTTCACAGTGTAGGCTTTTTNTGATTTTGGTGTATATTAGTCCACATAAATGATTGTTGTGTTTTGATCAGAGATTCTGGAAGTGAATATGGAGAGAAATATACAGAATCAAGAAATAATTAGAAGTTTTCACTGAAAAGATTTAATGATTAGATGTAAGACATTGGCTTCCTAGCAAAGGCCCCATGCCTGCTCTCACCTCAAAGCTTTATCATGACCCTCCCACTGCCCAGAATGCACATTAGTGTACACAGTAGATAGAATAATCATAACCCCCACACACACACACAAAGATAACCAACCACATCCTAGATTGCAAAAGCTGTGAATTCCTGACACAACAAAAGGTATTTTGCAAATATAATTAAGTATCTTCAGCTGGAGAGATGACTGTGACTTACTCAGGTGGACCCAATATAGTCAGGCATCCTTATAAGAGAGGAGGGAGATGTTATGCTGGAAAAAGAGAAGAAAGCAGAACTGAGGAACGTGGCTAATGTCTAAAAGTAGAAAAGGCAAGGGGCAAAGCTTCCCTCAGCCTCCAGAGGGGATGAACTTCAAACCTACATCTGGATTTTAGCCCAAGAAGAGCCAATTTGGACTTCCAGCTCTAGAACTGTAAGATATTTGTGTGTGAAAGTGAAGTCTCTCAGTTGTGTCCTACTCCTTGAGACCCCATGGACTGTAGCCTACCAGGCTCCTCCATCCACGGGATTTTCCAGGCAAGAGTACTGGAGTGGGTTGCCATAGCTACGAAGGTTTCGGTAATTTGTCACAGCAGCCATACAAACGTATTAATCAATTCAGTTCAGTCACTCAGTCGCGTCCAACTCTTTGCAGCCCCATGGACTGCAACACAACAGGCTTCCCTGTCCATCACCACCTCCCAGAGCTTGCTCAAACTCATGTCCATCAAGTCAGTGATGCTATGCAACCATCTCATCCTCTGTTGTCCCTTTCTCCTCTTGCCTCCAATCTTTCCCAGCATCAGGGTCTTCTCCAATGAGTCAGTCAGGTATCAATTAGGTATTAATACCTAATATCAGGTATTAATATCAGTGTACAATAGTATTAATACAATTAGTATTGTTTATAATTTAATAATTGGTATATTAATATTAGTAACAGTACAAATAGTAATAATAGTGTACAAATTTCACAAGCAAATCACTTCACTTTCTCGAGAACTCTGCTCAACTCTTATTTCATGAGAGAAATTTTCCCTAACCCTAGCATTTAAAATACTCCTCTCACCCTCTAGCCCCTAAACTGACTTTCTGTTAATGCCTATTATTCATCTGTGGGTTTAGGGATTTGGTTCAGTTTGTTTGGGGGGTTTTACTTTTTTGCATTTAAGAACACATCTGCTTTCGATCATCACTGCTTTTTTTTTTTCAGCATCCTAAAACAGTGCCTGGCACGTGTTACATACTTCTTGAATAAACATAAAATTCCTAAACTGTTGAATGGTAATGCTATTTTCTAATATAAGTAAATGCCATTTTCTAATACAAATAACACTGGATAAAGACAGTATTTAGGGGAAAATAGGTTTTGTTTAGGATATGATGAGTCTGAGATGCTTGTGAGACACTGGAATTCCAAAGGGCTCTTTGTCCTGGACATATGAACATGGTGATTTTAACCATACAGCTGGTACCTGAGATCACAGAGGTAGAGGAGCTCTTCTAGAAACTGAGTGTGGTTTCTTACTGGCATCATCACTGGGTTGCCCCATTTATACCTGAAACTTCTCAAAAATAGCTCATTTTCTCCCATCACCTCCACAGATGGATTTTCCCTTGATATCTCAATCTTAGTTAATGGTACTACCTATCAGTCATCCAAATGGAAACTTTGACTCTTCCATACTATAATATAGAATTATTGAGATTGGGACAAGGGTCCTTAAGAAAGAGAGTCAAGAGAATCAATCAATTAAGCAAGTTCTATTGATTCTATTTCATATGTATCTTAGAACTCCATCCATTATTTTGTATTCTTTCTGTTCCTGCCCTGGTTCATATATCTTCTCTTTCTTGCCTTATTTTAACAATTTTCTAACCAGTCTCCTAGCTTCAACCCTCTTCTCCAATTTATCTTCCTCTCTATCACAAAGCCAAAATTTAAATCTGTCATTTTCTGACAATAAAAGAACTCCCTAATATTACTATACAAGATTTGTCACAACCCGCTTCTAACCGCCCATGCAATACTTATTTTGAATCTCTTATTTCTGCCCTCACCTGACATCACCCCCAAAATATTGCTTCAGTTCCCACCTTGTGAGCATGGCACACTTCTTCATGATTCTGTGCTTTTGCAAATGTCCTTCTTATTTCTCTATCCTTCCAGGTCCAACTTATCCTTCAAAATCACCTCAAAAGTTAACTCTTTAGTGAAACTTTCTTTCTGCTTTTTTAACCAATAGAGGTTTCTCTTTCCTCTCTAATCCCACAGCCTAGTGCATATTTATCTACTAAGAATTCTCACACTCTTCTGAAATGGTTCATTTGGGTGCCTGCTGTTGTTCAGTTGTTAAGTTGTGTCTGACTCTTTGCAACTCTGTGGCCTGCAACATGCCAGGCTTCCCTGTCCTTAGCTATTTAGGTGCTTACATGCATACTTTACTATAGTTTCAGTACTACAAACAGGTTTCTTATTATATTTATCTTTGGACTCATGTGTCTGGCATAGTACCTGGCCTATATTATGTATTAAAAATGTGATGAATGAATAAAGCCAAGCTCACTAAATAATAGCCTGGGAAATAATAACATAAGGGAGCTGTAAAAGTGTTTCCTAAAGAGCTTCCAATACCAATGGATAGGTATTAATTTTTTTAATTTTTATTTTGTATTGGAGTATAGTTGATTTATAACTTGTGTTAGTTTCAGGTGTACAGCAAAGGCAATTGGTTATACGTATAAATATACCCCTTCTTTTTCAGATTCTATTCCCATATAGGTCGTTACAGAATATTGAGTAGAATTCTCTGTGCTATACATTAGGTCCATCTTGATTATTTTGTATATATGTTAATCCCAAGCTCCTAATTTATCCCTCCTCTGCTCTTTCCCCTTTGGGAACCCTGTTTGTTTTATTACCTCTTTTATGTTATCAAGAGGCATTATACTGTGAATACTGGTTAGAGATACTTTGCAATATTTGCAATAATTCGAAATGGGAGCTAAGTATTTCAGGGTAAGGCAATTACAGGTGAAGTCAATGGCCAGATCATGGCTATGGTCGTGAGAGACAGAAATGGAAAGAAAAACCCTAAAGATCATTAAAGTCTTGTGTTGAACACCCATTGTGCCTAACTTCCCATCTTATGGTTCCACCATGTGCACCAGCCTTCAAGAGTGCCATCCTTCTTAGGATGGGTTATCAAATGGCACTTTGTTCTCAGTTGCACTGAACTCTCACTCCGCTCCGGAGTCTGCTGCTTGGGGAGCCTGTGTGAATGACTCCAAGAGTAAGTTCAATTCCATGGAGTCGGGGTGGCTGTGTGCAGCCATTCTGTGTGCCGATTTGCCAGTAGATAACCTTGAAGAAAGCTGAGTGCTGAAGAATTGATGCTTTTGAACTGTGTTGTTGGAGAAGACTCTTGAGGGTCCCTTGGACTGCAAGGAATCCAACCAGTCCATTCTAAAGGAGATCAGCTCTGGGCGTTCTTTGGAAGGAATGATGCTAAAGCTGAAACTCCAGTACTTTGGCCACCTCGTGCGAAGAGTTGACTCATTGGAAAAGACTCTGATGCTGGGAGGGATTGAGGGCAAGAGGAAAAGGGGACGACAGAGGATGAGATGGCTGGATGGCATCACCGACTCGATGGGTGTGAGTCTGAGTGAACTCCGGGAGCTGGTGATGGACAGGGAGGCCTGGCGTGCTGCGATTCGTGTGGTCGCAAAGAGTCGGACACAACTGAGCAACTGAACTGAACCTTGAGACTTATTATACAAGGACGATCTAGCCTCAGTTGCCCACAGTAGGAACACGGACAAAATGCGCCTTATACTGGCTTTCCCACCTTCTCTGGCTACTCTTCCCAGTCCCCCACTCTGTTCCCTGAAAAGACTTCCCCCTGAATAAACCACCTGCCTTGTCATAGTTTAAGCTTTCTGACAGAAACTATGACGAAAGAAACTCATCTCAGACTCGACCCTAAAAAGCAGACTCTGAGAGGAAATTCTTGACCTGGTCAGATGGTAGCAACTACGCTTCACCAGGCAGCAGTTACCGCCATTACAGTGAGACCACGCGGTGGTTCCCTCCCACTAGTGAGCAACGGTCCCGGAGCAACCGTTAGAGGTCCTGCTCAGCCATTGGCCAGAGCGCAATGGGCCCCTCCCCTAAGCAAGCAACTGTCACTAAGCAACCATTAGGGGATGTATTCCACTACTGTCCAAAGCAGAGTGGTGGTCGTTAGGAGGAGACTGAGGTAAAAGGCTGATCCTGGCCTTCTAGGGCCTTTAGCTCACCTGACTGGAGTCAGTGAGGGGGAACTGGGGGGCCACAGGGAACAGCTGGGGGCTGTGTCCTGCCAGACTCCACCGCCCTTGCCAGGGCCACCCACTGGCCCAGCCCAGACCTTAAGGCGGCAAAGAACCCTTCCCCCATCCCTGCCCCTGCGACCTGATGGCAGCGGCAGTCTGCATAGAAACTGTGGAGACCCGGCCCTGAGAGAGCTGCCAGCTGAAATCTGCCTCCTCTTCAGCCAGGATTTGGGCCTCAGAGGGTGAAAGTTGTGCCTGGAGACCCTGCCCTTTCTTGTCAGAACAAAGGATAGCATTTGTTTGATAGGGATTTACCGAAACATTGTTACCTGGCCTCAGGAACACAGGATCTGACCGCGAGACTTTGCAACAACTCACCATGCTTCTCCCTCACCTAGAAAAGGGCTCTGCCCAGAGCTTTTGTGGAGTTTGATGTTAAGGCATGAGTCACCCATCTCCTTGCAGAGCCCTCAATAAACCTTTCTCTGTTCCAAACTCTGACATTTTGGCATTGTTTGGCCTCACTGTGCATCAGGCCCATAGACTTGTGTTTTGGCAGCAGTCATGAGGAAGACTCCCTCAGGATTCACCAAGGACACTGAGTGCCAGTCCGGCTATGTTTCTGAGATGACTCCTTAAAGTTAGCACACAACACTAACCTACAACAAATGTTGTAGGGATGTCAGAACTGCCTTAAGAAAGTTATTGATGGAAAACTCTGGAATATAAGAATGTTAAAATGCATTTATTACACTAAGATTGGAGAACCTGCCATCTGCCCACACTTCACAGGAGGGCTCAGAGAACAAACAGTTCACCAGAACAGTGAAGGATGCTCAGGTACAGACGACGTGTTCGTTTTGATGCTTTGATTATGGCTGACCTAGAACTAAGATATGTGGAATCAGCAGGAATGTTGAGATTCTGGAATGACAGAGACTAGGTGGGGAAATCCCTAACCTGACACGTAGTTACTGTAATGGATAGCAAGATTTATGTTGATAACCAAGGTGCCTTGATCTACAAAGATTTATGACCAAGGATAATAGAGCATGGTGTTCCTAGGGATTAAAAATGTGGGGAACCAATTATTTGTCTTATTTAAGGAAAAAAAAAAAGAATTGTTAATGTAAATTACTACACTGGAAAACTGTGATCTCTCATTGTTACTAAATCTGAGTGAATTTACAGATCTAGAACCCATTAATAAAAAGGAGACAATGTACCTTTAAGTAAGGAGCTTGTAATATTCTTACAAGTATATAAAGTATAAACATCAATCTTGCCCTAATCTTCCCCTAACGTGGCCTTCAGCTGTCTCCAGAATAACTGAGAAGGGGAATACCCAAACATTTTTGTGAGTTAGGATACAACGCCTAATCTGACAGTGATACCTAGGAATCCCAAAGGCCATCATGTTGCCTGTTAGGGTTAGGACTTATGGAGGCCAGAAGATAAACCCTGGCCCAAGAAGATATCACAGTGGTCAAAGGGTCCCCATTTTTAAATGTGTAATTAGAATGGGTATACTTGGGATCTGGCCAAACTCGGACCATACAGTAAAGAACCATTAAGGGAGAAAGAACTAAAGAAAAGACACCTGAGGTACACCATGTGTTTGGTATTCAACCTGTTGGAATGTGTTATTTCAATGGAAGTATTTCAAGAAAATCCTGCTTTACACAGATATATAATTGAAAAAGGCAGAGATATTTTTATATACTTTCCAAATAATTGTGGTGCCTGTCCTTTGATACTACACCAAAATTCAATAGTTAGTGGCTATTTAAACATTAGTTGCAACTTGGAATCTGAAATCATCTCAACAAACTTTTCATACTTAGATACTTTAAAGTTCATTTGTCTCTATTGCACTTCAAATGGATCTTTTTATCCATCCTTGATTTTATAACATCTTCCAATTTCCGACACATTTCATTAGGCAATATTAAAAAATCACATTCATTACTCTTACCACCCATCTCCCAAGAAAGTTCTTTCAGCATTGAGAAGCTGTCACAGGGCAGTTTAATGTCTTCTATAATTCTAATTGTTCATAGAGACATGAATTTTATCATTTGGCAACAAATTCTGTCAGTTATTTTTCTTAGAGTTGCAGGCTCCCTTCATTCTTTTTTGAGACAATGCCTGCCAGATCTCCCTGTCTGAAAAACCAGTGTGTCTATCAGTTGTTCTTTCAAGCAATAGTGCTATTCTGTAGAAAAGAGACTGGAGTAATTTAGTCCCACAGTACTTTTCCTAGACACAAGCTTCCTCCTTTGATATGCTGCAGAAGTACTTCACACATACAGCCCCTTTCATCACACAGAATATGGAAAATACTCATTAAATATTAAAACAAATAACACCTTGTGGAAAATAACCATATTTTCAAACCAGTGAGATGAGTTACACTGCTTGCAAGACCAAAAATGGGTATGTTTTCTGTTTCTCCAGGACATTTACAACTCTGAGAGTCTGGTGGTGGGAAGAATAGCAGGTAGAGTGAGTACCAGATGGGCCCACTGCTTCTGTCTGTGCTAGAGGAATTACCAGCCAGTGATTTCTGCATCATTGGTATAAATATCAACAGAATGAAAGGGAAAATAACACTTTATATTATTATGAAAATTTGGATCTGGGGACCAAGAGTCCAAGAGACCAGCAGGAGTCTACAAACCATACTTGGAGAACCACCGTCTTAAAGCCAGTGAAGGCTGAGGCACCAGGTAGAAATAGAGCTGATGAGAGCCAAAATGTGGTCTAGTTGCAACAACACTTGTCAAGAACCCCACAGGTGCAAGCAAAGGAGATTTAGTCTCCTGCATTTCTTTCCACTATAATAGAAAGAGCCCCAGGTCCTAGGAGGCAAAGAGGGCAAAGTTACCTGTGAGAGGAATCCAGTCACAGCTCTTTCTTTAATCTTCAGCTCAGATAATCAGAGCCCATGGAAATTCACAGTACCGTCCTTCATATCTGCTGAGAGTTGATTCCGTAATCCCCACAAATATTAAATGTCACGAATGCTCAGGTCCCTTAAATAAAATGGCATGGTGTTTGCATATAACCTATGCACCTTGCCTCATGTACTTAATCTCTAGATTATTTAAAATACCTAATATAATGTAAATGATATATAAATGGTTGTTAAAATGGTATAAATGCTATGTAAATAGTCTCAGGAGCACGATGAATTCAAATTTTCCTTTTGGGAATTTTCTGAAATTTTTTTGTGAATGCTTTTTATCTGCAGTTGGTTAAATCCAAAGATGTGGAACCTGCAGATACAGAGGGTGACTGTGTGCGTTTTCCCCAGCCTCCTCTTATCCCTCTTAGGGCAGGAACAATTATGTAAATAGAGAGTCAAGAGCAACTCAACTGTCAGAGTTCCCAACGGTTGATATGCAAAATAAGATCTAACGGGAGTCTTGTAATGGCTCTTTCTTCCCCCAACCGGCCTGCAATTTCCTTGGCAAGGAAATGGATCATTTGACTTTCTAAAACACCTCCACAGGCCCCAGCACAGCACTGGCCCTGTAGTAAGCCTTAACTAAACACCTGAATTCACTGATTTATCAATACAATAAGAAGCTGAGTTAATGTGTGTGGGGGTGATGGAGAGGAGAGTAATTGAGCAAAGATGCCCCAGGAAGAGATACTTCATGGGAATTCCCACACAACAAAGATAGGCACTAATGATAAAATTCTCCTCATGGCTTTTCCTTAATCGTTTACTTGCAGAGTGAATATTTTTAATGTAGTTTCATAGGCNCCCCTTGATTTCTATTTTTATTTATGTATTTAGGCTGCACTAAGCTGCATGCAGGACCATAGTTCCCCAACCAGGGACTGAACCCTGAAGTGTGGAGTCTTAACCACTGGGCTACCAAGAAATTCCCAGGACTGGGATCTTGAGGCACTGGGCGCCATAACACAGTGTGAAGCAGATCCCCAAGGGGACAAAGGAGTTTTCAAAAATGGAGAGGTCAGAACTGCTGAAGAACAGCTGCATGCATTTCACAATTTTGTTGGGCTAATTTAGAAAATGTAGGCTCTCTGAAATAGACAGCACTATACAATACAGCCTTATTAAATAACTTTCCTGGTGTGTATTTGCTTCTGCAAATTGCTTGTTATTCAGAACTGTCCTAATGACATAGTTATATAGTTTTTTCTCTTTGTTCAGTGTTTGCAGAAAAATATATTTTTAGTTATTGACAGTTTGATTTCTTTATACACACTAGATATTTAGATGTTGGTCACTCTTCTACAACAAATTCTGCAAATGAACTGAAAAATCCTAATTCCCTGGTCATGCCGCCAGAAAAGGCATCTGTTTGTGTTGAAAAACCAGCATTTTTTCCCTCCTTCCTTCTGCCCCACCTTTCCATCAAATCTCAGTCCCTATCTTTATAAGTAACTGCTGCTAAAGGCCAGGAGTCATTAAGAAAAAAACACAGAATAAGAAAGCAGTCATAAAACTGTGGGAGAATGGCACTGAAACATGTATACTATCATGTAAGAGATGAATCGCCGGTCTAGGTTCAATGCAGGATACAGGATGCTTGGGGCTGGTGCACTGGGATGACCCAGAGAGATGGTATGGGGAGGGAGGTGGGAGGGGGGTTCAGGATTGGGAACACCTGTACACCCATGGTGGATTCATGTTGATGTATGGCAAAACCAATACAGTATTGTAAAGTAAAATAAATTTTTTTAAAAAACTGCTGTAGGGTGTCTTCTCTCTATGCCTCAATAAACATCTCAGTGTGTAGATGGAGGTGCACCCAGGGAATTCAGTTATAAAATCTTGGCCCAACTCTGCTTCCAGGGATTTTATTATTCTCTCTTCTCTCTTCATCTCATCTTCTCCTCACTTTTCCCTCTTTTTATATCGCAGATGACCTGTGTCTCTGGCTCTCTGTGTTTCTCTTAATCTCTCATCAAAAGCTCAGCTTGTTCAGCTGGAAACTTTTCTTTTTTAAACTTTTTATCTTATATTGGAATATTTAAAAGCAGAGACATCACTTTGCCGAAAAAGGTCCATATAGTCAAAGCTATGGTTTTTCTAGTAGCCATGTACAGATGTGAGAGTTGGACCATAAAGAAGGCTGAGTGCCAAAGAATGGATGCTTTTGAACTGTGGTGTTGGAGAAGACTCTTGAGAGTCCCTTGGACTGCAAGGAGATCAAATCAGTCAATCCTAAAGGAAATCAAACCTGAATGTTCTTTAGGAGGACTAATGCTAAATCTGAAGCTCTAATACTTTGGCCACCTGATGTGAAGAACTGACTCATTGGAAAAGACCCTGATGCTGGGGAAGATTGAAAGCAGGAGGAGAAGGGGACAACAGAGGAGGAGATGGTTGGACAACATCACCAACTCAATAGACGTGAGTGTGAGCAAACCTCAGGAGATAATGAAGGACCAAGGAAGCCTGATATGCTGTTGTCCAGGGGCTCACAGAATCAGACATGACTGAGTGACTGAACAACAACAAAAAGCTAATTAACAACAAATAGCTGATAGTTTCAGGTGAACAGTAAAGGGACTCACCCATACATATACGTGTATCCATTCTCCCCAAACTCCCCTTCCATCCAGGCTGCCACATCNAAACATCTCAGTGTGTAGATGGAGGTGCACCCAGGGAATTCAGTTATAAAATCTTGGCCCAACTCTGCTTCCAGGGATTTTATTATTCTCTCTTCTCTCTTCATCTCATCTTCTCCTCACTTTTCCCTCTTTTTATATCGCAGATGACCTGTGTCTCTGGCTCTCTGTGTTTCTCTTAATCTCTCATCAAAAGCTCAGCTTGTTCAGCTGGAAACTTTTCTTTTTTAAACTTTTTATCTTATATTGGAATATTTAAAAGCAGAGACATCACTTTGCCGAAAAAGGTCCATATAGTCAAAGCTATGGTTTTTCTAGTAGCCATGTACAGATGTGAGAGTTGGACCATAAAGAAGGCTGAGTGCCAAAGAATGGATGCTTTTGAACTGTGGTGTTGGAGAAGACTCTTGAGAGTCCCTTGGACTGCAAGGAGATCAAATCAGTCAATCCTAAAGGAAATCAAACCTGAATGTTCTTTAGGAGGACTAATGCTAAATCTGAAGCTCTAATACTTTGGCCACCTGATGTGAAGAACTGACTCATTGGAAAAGACCCTGATGCTGGGGAAGATTGAAAGCAGGAGGAGAAGGGGACAACAGAGGAGGAGATGGTTGGACAACATCACCAACTCAATAGACGTGAGTGTGAGCAAACCCCAGGAGATAATGAAGGACCAAGAAAGCCTGATATGCTGTTGTCCAGGGGCTCACAGAATCAGACATGACTGAGTGACTGCACAACAACAAAAAGCTAATTAACAACAAATAGCTGATAGTTTCAGGTGAACAGTAAAGGGACTCACCCATACATATACGTGTATCCATTCTCCCCAAACTCCCCTTCCATCCAGGCTGCCACATCACATTGAGGAGAGTTCCATGTGCCAACCGATAGGTCCATGTGCTATAGTTATCCATTTTAAACATAGCAGTGTGCACACATCCATCCCAAACTCAGCTGTAAACTTCTAACCCACATTTCTGGAACTGAATTCTACCTTAAGGATACCTCTGGGGTCTTGAGATCAACTCCAAAATGCTACAATACTAGAAAAAGAGACATGAGTGAGCGCAGACACATTCTAGCAGTATTCTTTATGTTACGTTAATTTCTTCCATTGGTATGAACTAAGAAATAGAATGCATGTAGAGAATATTAAAAATAGATCATTTCTTTGTGTTAGATACTTAATGACCCATTAAATATAAAATCGATCAATAGTTATTACAAATTCAGCCTTTCTGAGTCTGGGAAGACTCCAGGAAGTCCCTGCTCTCCTCTATGTGACACTACCCAGAGCCTACCACTCTGTATGGGTTGGGTTGGGGGCCTGACATCTGTGATCTGACATTCACAGCCCAATGGCTCACCGCATATGTGTGCAAATCATCCTTCTGTTACTATACACTGAAATTTTTTAAAGGTTGGTTATTTTATAAACCCTCGTACAGTTATTCCATTTTGAAGAATAATTCTGGTGGTAATATGTCCAAGTGATTTATTTTCTACTTCATTTAAAATATTCTCACAGCTTTTTCTCCCTTAACTTTTTGTTTTTCCACTTTCATATTTTTAGCTCTTAATTCTTCTTTATCCTCAATTCCATCTCAAATAACAGTTAAGGTTTCCATCTCATTGCTTTTTATCATTTTGCTTAAATTTTTTTTTTTACTACTTCTGTACTAATGTTTTTAGGATTTGGTTTTAGCCTTTCATTTTAAATTGAATCTATTTTGTCTGAAATCTAAAAGTTTAGCTTTCATGCTGAACTTTTTTATTCTCAACTCTGCTGTGTTTAAGAGAAAATGAGTTAATATCATACTCTCATGTGTTTAACTTTTCTTCTGTTAACATTTTATGTTCTTACAGATTTTTATAACTTAGTTTCCCAACTGCTCCTCTCCTCTCATTTTTTTCTATATCTTTTTATATGGTGAGAACCTTGATCCACTTGTGTGTAAATTACATAATGAGTCTAAATCATCAAAAAATAGGGGAAGGGAAAGGTTTAGCTTTGATAGTTGTCTTTATACTTAATTTTCTGGCTTTTCCAAACACATCTCCTAGACTCCACAGTGTGTGTGTGTGTGTGTGTGTGTGCGCGCGCGCGCGCGCGCACACGCGCGCTTAGTTGTGTCCAACTCTTTGCAACCACATGGACTGGAGCCTGCCAGACTCCTCTGACCACGGGTTCTCCAGGCAGGAATACTGTGGGTTGCCATTTCTTCCTCCAGAGAACCTTCCCAACCTAGGGATCAAACTCACGTCTCTTGCATCTCTTGCATTGCAGGCAGATTGTTTACCACTGTGCCACCTGGGGAGCTTCAGACCCCATACCTCATAACAATAAAAGTTTAAAAACAGACTTATGTCATACACTCTAACCTAGATGTTAACCCTTAAAAATTTTTAGTTCTTACCAGGTAGGCTTTTCTTCATAAAAATCTCTAATTGTCCAAGCCTTATGCAGAAAAAGGGATGTCTTGATTGACATTTTCATCTCTGCATGCGCTATACACATGTACCAAGAGGCTGGGGATTCTGCCAACTCATAGTTCAAACAAGATTCTCAAGTCATTCCCCCTGGCGTGAAACCTCAAGAAACCAGGTGATAATGAACCTGGAGGTTACTTATGATTGGTAATACAGTAGAGGAACCACAGAGACAAATTCTAGTTACACTTGTAAGCTCAATAAATTTTTTTGATTGTGTCAATTCCCTTCTCACCACAGAGTTCTCCCTGTGTGGAAATCCAGGGATTTTTTTCACTCATTAAGTGAGTAAAGGTGAAGCTTCCAATGAAAACTTTATCTATATTCTGGGAGATGAGTCTTATTTTTGCTGTGAATTATATTAGACAGTCCCAGGGTGGAAAACATATCAGAACCTAGAGAGCAGAGAGAAACATTTCACTTTAGGCCTTGCTTTTTGGCTTTTTCTAGGAAAATTCTGAGATCAAAACTGGGTGGGTGAAGGTGTTCATTCTAAAAGACCATTGGATATTCTTCTGGGAAGGATAGAATTACTGAAAGATAATTAATATACCAGAGTCTGGACAATAATCAAATTATCCCTGATTTTCTGCTCTTTGTTTCTCTGTTTTGAACTTACTCTGGAGTCTTGCGTTAACACTGAATTGACTTGAATTTCTATAATGATCAATGGCAAGGAACATCTTTGCATGTACTTCTTGGCTATTTGTGTATCTTCTATCTTCTTTGATGAAGTGTCTGTTCAAATATTTTGCATGTTTTTAATTGGGTTTTTTGTCTTATTACTGGTACTAAGTGACTTCAGTCGTGTCTGACTCCTTGTGACCCCATGGACTGTAGCCTGCCAGACTCCTACTGACTTGTAAGAGTATTTAATAGTCTTAACACAAGTGATTTGCTAGATAGATATTTTGAAATTATATTTTCCAATCTGTGGCTTTTCATTTTCTTAAAAATCCAGAGAGGCTAATATATAATTTGGCCAGGATCACACAACAACCCAGCCTGATTCGAATTTCACCATTATTTCTAATAGGCAGTAATAGAGGGAGAGTTTCCTCTATACCACAATAGCGAGTTTGCTATAGGGGACAAGAATCTCTAATCACTGTGTTGCCTCTTAAGAAGAAACCCCTTGGCAGTTTTCCTTGTGGGAAGACTACCAGGTTCAAGTGTTAATAGTTATCTCGTTTTTTAAATAATTTATAACGTAATGAATAAATCTTAATCTTGTTCTTTATTTTTAAAAAAATCTCTCAATGTGCTGAAATACTGACTCCTTTTGTAAGCTTTAATTGGATGCAAAAAATATAGCTTTACAAAAATTTCAGTGGCTAGTTTCTATGAATAGTAGTAAACACAAGCACAAAATTTTGCTGAATTAACAGAACCTGTCATTCAAGACCATAACAATGACCTCAAAGGTATTCTCATTTCCACAGGAATATACATTCTAATAGAACATTCCCAATCCATGAAGATTATTGATGTATTTGTGCTGACTCATTTATATTCCTCTACTTCATTTCCCCCAAAGTAACTGTCAGGGCGTAGAAGGGGATACAAAGTGGCCCATACATGGATTCAGTCTACACCTTTGGCCTAATGCTTCTAACCAACTTACTGGATTTTTTTTTCCTCTAAAAACAAAACTTGTTCAAATGTTTCCTGATGATCTGAAAGAACTTCTACTTATATTCACAGTAACTAATTTATTTAAGACAGTTCCAAAATCCCTGAGAAGAATTATATTTCCTAAATAATTCACTTTAAAGGACTTTGGAGCCCATTATTTACCAAGAAGTTGTCACATTACAAAAAGAGATTTGTATAATACATGCATAGTTTCCCAACTGAGACAAATGCATATTCTCTCAATTTTACAGACGCAAGTTGCTTTCTAAGTTCCTGCAATGCTCTGTAATTTTATAAAGTGAAGTGAAGTCGCTCAGTTGTGTCCAACTCTTTGCGGCCCCATGGACTGTTGCCTAGCAGGCTCCTCCATCCATGGGATTTTCCAGGCAAGAGTACTGGAGTGGGTTGCCATTTCTTTCTCCAAGTTTTATTTAAAAAGCTTGAAAAATATCAGGTCGGGGTATATTTCCTAACCCAAGAACTGATCAAGGAGTTCTCTGAACTGTGAGGGTTGGTGGTTGGCTGGTCATTTCTCTTTACTCACAATATTGGCTTGGTTCCAGTTGCTTACATGCAAAGGACAGGACACTGCAAATTTTAAAAGGGCAACTCACAACTTCCTTCTACCAAATTTGTAGACTTGTGAAATTGTTATACAATCTGTCTAAAATGCATGCTTNCTCTGAACTGTGAGGGTTGGTGGTTGGCTGGTCATTTCTCTTTACTCACAATATTGGCTTGGTTCCAGTTGCTTACATGCAAAGGACAGGACACTGCAAATTTTAAAAGGGCAACTCACAACTTCCTTCTACCAAATTTGTAGACTTGTGAAATTGTTATACAATCTGTCTAAAATGCATGCTTCTGTTCTCCTAGATAAGTAGCATACTTCTCAAGCTTAGGGGTCATTAGAATTACATGTAGACTTTGGACACAGCTATTACTCAAATGGCCCCAATTCTGCCTTTTAATTATAAGTATTCATTTTTCTCAAAAATGTACAAGCCTGTAAGTATTTTCATAATGTTATATAAAACAATAATTTCCCTCATCAATTCCATTTCCCCATTTCCTTTTCTACATACATAAGCAGCCACATTCAANCTGGTTGAAATCTTTCTCGTCACTGTCCATTCCTAGTTACAAGCATCCATTATATATTTGTAAGTGCAATTCTTCGTTATGGCCTCACTTGAATGTTTAGTGAGATTAGCCTTGTTTCCTTGTGCGCATGTGTGTGTGTGTTGTTTCCACCATCTTTACTAGATTACAAGCCATAAAACAAAGTAAAAGTTTTCTGTTAAACTGAAATTTCCTTGCTTTGTAATTTCCGTTAACAAATGGGATACAACAAAGCAGTCTTCCATAAATTGTATTGTTTCCTTGTCCTCTTTTATCACAGCCCCTCATCAGATCTGAGAACCTACCAAAAGGTGATACAAGAGATAATCTTCATTGAAAAAAAAAATGCCAAAGTTGGTAAAACTGCATTTTTACTCTTGACTTTCCACAAGAAATCCAGCATCTTCTCTCCCCTAAAAATTTAATGAATTGATATAACACTTGGTAAACGTGTGCCATGCTCAGTTGCTCAGTCTTGTCCTTTTTGTGGCCCCATGGCCTATATCCCACCAGGCTCCTCTGTCCATGGGATTTCCGAGGCAAGAACACTGAGTGGGTTGCCATTTCTTTCTCCAGGGCATCTTCCCAACCCAGAGACTGAACCTGGGTGTAACCTGCTTTCCTTGAAAAAAGTTCAAGAGACAAACAACCCATGTTAAAAAAAAAAAAAAAAAAAACAGCAATATGTCACTTAATTTCTTTGGGCCTCATTTTTCTTATCTCTAAAATGGAGAAAATTTTTGTAAGACTTAAATAAGGAAAATAATCAGTCACAAATTAACTAAGTGACTCTCTACCGGCTGTGCATCAAAATCTTTAGGAAAGCTTTAAAATTCATAGACTCTATTATCAGAGAAAATGATTAAATAAATATAGCTTGAAGCTCAAGAATCTATAGTCCTAAACTCTTAGAAGTTCTGGTGTGTTAACCAGTTAGCTTAATAAAACTTCTTCTATTGTTATTTAGGTTCCAAGTTTCCATTTATTCATTGTAACTGTTCTCAGTTGTTCTTAGAAGTGAATCAGTCTGATTGTCTGTTTAGGCTAATTCACCCCCAAAGCTTTCACTTTCTTATATTCTTTTCCCTTGCTTTTTCTGCCCCCTAAGCACTTGGAAGCTTTGGGTAACATTATGGCATTGGCTATTGAAGTTGAGTATGCAGTAACCTTTGTGGCTTTGCAATTGGCTTGAAAGCCTTGACGTGAAATTGAACATTCCTAGGAATTTTGTTACAAAATTAATCAAAACCCTGCTCTATTGACAACCTTGGTATATCCAACACTTTTATCAAAGCTGTGCCATGAGTTATTGAGGATATCATAATTTTAAATTTTTATTTTACTCATCTTAGAAAATATCTAACAAATTTAAATACCATTTTTTAATCCTCTTCTTCACTTCTGACAAGCCTTTAAACTGTAGAGCTTAAGGAAGTGAAAATGTATCAGTTACATTAGGTATGGTTACATATAACAAGAACCCCAAGAAAAGAACAGCCTAACTAATACAGATTATTTCTGCCTTGTGTGAAAGGCATCCAGGGATAAACATTGCAGAGTTAATACGGCAGCTTCCTTGCAATAAAGAGCATAGAGTCCTTGAAATTTTGTCATACCATTCCATGGGAGGTTTTTATTTACAAAATTATTTCATGAGATCGTTGGAGTTACAGTATTTGTATAAGCACTTTTGTTATCTGAAAAAGGAGATAGGAGGAGAAAGCAGGAGAAATGTTTCTTTCAGATGAGCCAGTTCCCTTTAAATAGCCTTAAGGAAGTCATTCATAACAGTTCGACAGAATTGCAAGGCCCTGAACTTGCAGAGGGGCCTTAGGGAGGTTGGGCAGAGTGGCCATACAGCTGGGCCTGTGGCATTGCAGAGTAAGACTGGAATTGTTTAATAAGGATAAACGGATAGCAAATATTATAGAGCAAACAGCAGTCAGACTCAGCTCATTATCAATAAAGTACTGTTAATGATCCCATCACAATGCAGCTATTTAGTTTATTCTCAGTCATGTGATGCCTAGTCATTTCAGTCGTGTCTGCCTGTTTGTGACCCCATGGACTGTAGCCCGCCAGCTCCTCTGTCCATGGGATTCTCCAGGCAAGAGTACTGGAGTGGGCTGCCATTCCCTTCTCCATCTGTCATGTGATACTTGGCCATTAAAACTTGTGTCATGGAGAAGGGAGTTGGCAAATATTGACAAAAACTTTCTCTGAGTTCTCGTCTCAGAAACTGTTGCAAATACAACCAAGGAGACATAATAAATATGTCTCAACAATTGCTATTATTTTCTGACAACTTCCTGTGTGTCAAGTGAAGGGTTTCATTGCTTTATTGAAACCCCACAACAAAACTGAGATATTGTCATCCTGATTTTACAGATAAGCTAACATTTAGAGAGATTAGGAGCCTAAGGCTGTGCTCTTGACCCCCAGGCTGCACTGCTCTTGCTGGAAATGACTGATACATAGCTTGTGTTAGGGCTCAGAGTCACTCTGAGGCTGAAAGATATACACAAGCTTGTCACTGAAAAACACTAATGAGTGCCTGCTGGTTTGAGGATTTCTCCTTGGAATTTGGGCCTGTGGGAAAGCATCGTATGGTCACCACTTTCCAGGGCACCATATTCAGCAGCATGCTCTTCAACTGGATGTCAGATGTTATTTGACTTTTTTTGAAAGATGCTACGGTAAAATAAGTTTGAGAAGTGTTGGATCAAATCAAATGGGCTTGTCATCTTCAGTGTGCAAAAACTCAGAGCTTTAAACATGCTAAGATTCTTTCTCCATTTCCTCATTTATACCTTCTAGTCTTTGTCCAAAGGCACATAAGAGAGTAAAGACAGATAGAATTTCCACTTCTTAATATTCTACCTTTTTTCTTTTCCATTTGGCTAAAGCATTTTCCCTTTCTTCACCTTCTCTTGTCTTTTCCTGGCCTCCATCTCCAATTCTGTCTTTCTTTCTATATTTTGTTTTTACCATAACAAATTAACTTTTCCTATTCAAAAACATGGGCATCCTTTCAGATCAATAAATACTGATCAAACTTATTTTATGATAGCTATGTAATATCCCATAGAATTGCTAACAACATTTGAAATATTTAGAAATTAAGTGTCAATTATTGCATCTCGATAACACTGGAGGAAGAAAAGCAATTGTTATGGCCTCGATATTGATGTGTTAGAATGATCTTCTGCAGACAAAAGCAAAAATCAAAAACAGAAAAGAAAACTGGTTAATTTTAATTGATTCTCAAATATGCTGAGCAGTTTTGTAGCTATTTCCATATAAATAGATATTGTTTCCAGTTTTCTGTCACCACAAAAATAATGCAATAAATATTATAGGGTAACATATTTACATATTAGTGCTTTCATTTATAATGACTACCAGAAATGAGTTTATTATATAAAAGGGTGTATGTGTGTGTATACACACATGTATATGTATACCCTTTTATACAGCAATCCCATCTCTGATAGTCATTATATAAATGAATATATATATATATATACACATATATATATATATACACATACACACATACATACACAGATACATAAGGGTGTGTGTGTATACATATATATATATCATGTAAGGATATATATATATACACACATATTTCTTACTAATTTTAATTGTTACAACATGACAACCCACAACTACTACTAGTACTATGTAAGTGCCTTTGCCCACGTTTTTGACAGCAGTAATTTTTATCTCTATTTTTTGAGAATCTAAAAGAGAGAAAGTAGAATCTATATTTTTTAACTTACACTTGCTACAATGAAAGTTAAGCCTCTTTTCACTAATCTTTTTACTAGCATTTGGATTTCCTCAGAGATGCCTGTTTATTTTTATACTTATATATAGCCTCTTTTTAATTGACTGACTTCTATTTTTCTTATTAGTACATAGGAGGTCTTTGTAAAGTCTGTATATTAACCTTTATCTGACTCAAGACTGTAGATGTTTCCCCTACATTATTGTTTTTAACTTTACTTATGATTTCTTTGGATTTACACACATTTCAATCATTATATAGTCAAATATGCCTCTCACTGTAAAGTTTTTGGCTTTTCCCGCTTGCTTGAATCACTCTATGACTTTTAAATGTTTGTCTGTGTTTTCTTCCAAACTTTTTGCTTTAGTGTTTGTTATTATCTATGCTACATTTCCCTTTCTCCATAATGTGATGAGAAGTCTATACTTGTACTTTTCCAAATGGAGAGCCATTTTGGCCAGCAATACATTAAATGAATCACCCTCCTCCAGAACAGAATTAAAACACCATGTTTAGTTCATGTATATCCTTTCTGTATATACTGGATATATTTGTGGCTATTGCTCTTATCTCCTGACCTATTTATCTATTTCTTTGCTCTCATTCTACTTATTTCAGAGAATTTTGAAACATATGATAGGCCTTTCAGTATTTGACTCTTTCATAATTTTGGGTGCTATTATCCAATTTGTATTTGTCCATTTGAATTTTAGATTTGGAACATTTCATGCAAAGATGGGCTTGATAAAGGACAGAAATGGTCTGGATCTAACAGAAGCAGAAGATATTAAGAAGAGATGGCAAGAATACATGGAAAAACTGGACAAAAAAGATCTTCACGACCCAGATAATCATGATTATGTAATCACTAGTCTAGAGCCAGATANCTCTCGGCTGTTCCTGTGCCATCACAGCCTGGCACTCTCGGCTGCTGCCCCTGACCTCAGACGTGGGGTCACTCCTCTCGGTCGCGCTGAGTGTGTCAGCCGTAACAGCCACTTGTGCTGAGTGTTAATTAATCAGTGGCTCTTCCCAGCCCCCGACCCTGGCCTCAGTCACGGGGTGTCTCCTCCCGGCCGCCGCCCATGACCTCAGACGTAGGGTGACTCCTCCCGGCCCCCAACCCTGGCCTCAGACGTGGGGTGGCTCTTCCCGGCCCCTGACCCTGACCTCAGATGCAGGGTGGCTCCTCTTAGCTGTTCCTTCACCGCCGCAGCCTGGCACCCTCGGCCGCTATCTCTGACCTCGCACGTAGGGTGGCTCCACCAGGCTGTTCATGTGCCGTTGCAGCCTGGCACTCTCGGCAGCTGCCCCTGACCTCAGAAGTGGGGTGGCTCCTCTCAGCAGTTCCTGTGCCGTCACAGCTTTATACTCTGGGCCGCCGTCTCTGTCCCCTGATGTGGGATAGCTCCTCTCGGCCGCGCTGAGTGCACCGGCCTGCCCGGCCATCACAGCCACTTGCACTGAGTGCCAACTCCAGTATATTTTAAAGAATAATTATAAAAACAGTAAGAGCATGAACATAGCCATTTTCAGGATAAAATTTGTGCTTAGAAAAAAAGATACTGAAGTCCTTCATCTTGGCTTCTTTTTCATGTGTTTGATTATTTTCTATCTCTGCAGGCCAATCTTTTTTCTTCTTGGTCCACATCCTGTAAAATGACTGACACACAGTTCCAGTAGATGCTTTTACAGTCTATCCACATACAGAGATTCACTAGCATTCATTACTGAGCTTGAAGAAAGTTTAAGAATAAAGAATTTAAACATTTAGAACACAATGACCCCACAAATAAGATGGTTCAAGTTACTCATTTAAAAGAGAGGTAGGTGATATTTATATAACTGAAGTAAAGTTCACAAAGATACGTAATATCTAGTTGTGGAACTGGATTTACCAATGACTGATTCAGTGTCCTGAGAGTCAGCAAAGTCTTGAAGAAATTAAACTCTGAAATTTATTGCCTACCCCAATTCAATGGAAACTTCAACTTCCAGACTTTGGGAATTTTCAGATTGAAATAAACAGTTATCAGGGCTTTGTTGCTCTGAGTTTGGAACAGATGTCATGCAACCTTCCTCTTCTTTCAACCACCCAGAAGGAATTTTAAATTATCTCACATTAATTGAACAATCAAACACATCATTTCATATGTCTCACTGATTTCTTGGTAGCCTAGATGGATATGTTGCAGGAAGGGGGACCACTTCCAGGACCCAAAATTGGGCTCTTGTCTAATACTCAGAACTAAGGAGCAGCTTAATGAAAGTGAAAGAAGAGAGTGAAAAAGTTGGCTTAAAACTCAACATTCAGAAAACTAAGATAATGGCATCCTGTCCCATCACTTCATAGCAAATAGATGGGGAAAATAATGGAAACAGTGGTAAATTTTATTTTTCTGGGCTCCCAAATCCCTGAAGATGGTGACTGCAGCCATGAAATTAAAAGACACTTGCTCCTTGGAAGAAAAGCTATGACCAACTTAGACAGCATATTAAAAAGCAGAGACATTACTTTGTCAACAAAGGTCCGCCTAGTCAAACTATGGTTTTTCCAGTAGTCATGTATGAATTTGAGAGTTGGACTATAAAGAAAACTAAGTGCCAAAGAATTGATGCTTTTGAACTGTGGTGTTGGAAAAGACTCTTGAGAATCCCTTGGACTGCAAGGAGATCCAACTAGTCCATCCTATAGGAAATCAGTCTTGAATATTCGTTGGCAGGACTGATGCTGAAGCTGAAACTCCAATACTTTGGCCACCTGATGCAAAGAACTGACTCATTGGAAGAGACCCTGATGCTGGGAAAGATTGAAGGCAGGAGGAGAAGGGAACAACAGAAGATGAGATGGTTGGATGGTGTCACTTACGCAATGGACATGAGTTTGAGTAAGCTCTGGGAGTTGGTGATAGACAAGGAAGCCTGGCATGCTACAGTCCATGGGGTCACAAAGAGTTGGACATGGCTGAGCAACTAAACTGATGAACTTAACCTATAGAGGATAACTTTGGCAGCTGATTCATCCTGTTCATCTATTGAGTTGGCCAAAATTCAAGATTTATTTGGATGACTCTCAGTTTTCTTAACTGAACAGAATTCACTTTGCCCTCCATTCATTCCCATGATTCCAAATTGACCTTGCCATCACTCCAAACTCCTCTGAATCCTTTAATCCTATCAGTTCAGTTCAGTTGCTCAGTAATGTCTGACTCTTTGTACTCTTTGCACATGCTACATGGACTGCAGCATGCCAGATTTCCCTGTCCATCAACAATTCTCAGAGCTTGCTCAAACTTATGCCCATCAAGTCAGTGAAGCCATCCATCTGTCTCATCCTCTGTCATCCCCTTCTCCTCCCACATTCAATCTTTCCCAACATCAGGGTCTTTTCAAATGAGTCAATTCTTCATATTAGTTGGCCAAATATTGGAGTTTTCAGCTTCAGCATCAGTCCTTCCAAGGAATATTCAGGACTGATTTCCTTTAGGATTGACTGGTTTGATCTCCTTGCAGTCCAAAGAACTCTCAAGAGTCTTCTCCAACATCAAATTTCAAAAGCATCAATTCTTCGGCACTCAGCTTTCTTTATAGTCCAACTCTCACATCCATACCTTACTACTGGAAAAACCATAGCTTTGACTAGACAGAACTTTGTTGGCAAAGTAATGTCTCTGCATTTTACTGTCTAGGTTGGTCATAGCTTTCTTGGAAGAAAAGCTTTAATCCTATACCAGCCCCATTATCACAACTTCTGATCCTTTCAGAGCTCTGATCACCTTCCCTTCCCTTTATGTGTTTTTAGAGTCATTGACATAGCCAGTGCATCAACTCTCCATTTTTTCCCCAATCAGCATCTCTCTATTGTATTCCATTCTTTCTCTTTTAGCCTATATCCCATAAAGTCCTACAGAATTATTGTTTGCCAAGGATCTCAAATTCCTGTAATCATGTCTTCCCACAGTACTATTTCTAAATCTACAAGACACAAAAATAGAATCAACCCAGTAACATTCCTTCTCTGCCCCAATACTTGGCTGCTGAGCTTTGCTGAATAAAAACTCAAAACTAGGCAGATTAGTTTTGTTCTAAATGTATGGATTATAGCCTCAGGTAGCCCCTCCAAGTCCCCCCTTGAAGACTGTTTGGAAGCTCATATATTCAACTCTCCTTTTTGCATCCTCTGAGAAGCATCAAGCTTCCCATATCACAGAGATGTAAAGACCATCAGGCACCGTCGCCTCAGTTTTCTGCTGCTTCCCTCCCACCCTCACGATATGTTTACCCTCTTGCAGGTGAAGTATTTTCTCATTTCCCCTACTGTGCTCTGTATCACATCACTTGATTCTTTGTAAACCTCATAATATCTGTCCCCTCCCACTCCAAGGAAAAATTATATAGTATATAAACATAGCCAATATCTCTCATCTTGGAAAAAAGATTATAATTTCATACAAATCCCTTTAGTACCTTGTTAATGCCACATCACAAAATATTATTCAGCTATAAAGAGGAGTAAAGTATTGCACATGCTACAACATGGATAAATCTTGAAACCTTGTGCAAAGTGAAAGAAGCCAGACACAAAAGATGCCACATATTGTACAATTCAGTTTCTCTGAAATTTCAAGAATAGGCAAATCCACTGAGACAAAATGGTTGCCAAGGGCTAGGGGTAGGGAGAAATGGAAAGTGACTACTAATTGGTATGATTTTTTTGTGGTAAGTGAAAAAGGGCTTGCCTGGGGGCTCAGATGGCAAAGAAACCAACTGCAATGCAGGAGACCCAAGTTCCGTCCCTAGGATGGGAAGATCCCCTAGAGAAGAATACTCACGCCAGTATTCTTGCCTGAAGAATTCCATGAACAGAAGATCCTGGCAGGCTACAGTTCAGGGCTATGAATTTTTGACAGTGCAGAGGAGGAAAAACTATGTTCTGGAATCCACAATTATGTGAATATATTCTAAACCGTTGAATGGTATACTTTAAAAGAATTAATTTTATAGCATGTGAATTGTAACTCAATAATGCTTTTATTTTTTAAAAGAGTCATTACTCACAGATGTAGAGAATTAACAATGGTTATGAGTCAGGAGATGGAAGGTGGGAGGGGTAATGCAGGGGTAGGGGCTGAGAAGGTGCAAGCTGTTAGCTGCAAATTAAGCTTCAAGGACATATTTTACAATATGTAAAATAGCCATATTTTATACTAACTATATAAAACACATAGCCAATATTTTATACTAACTATAAATGTGGGCTTCCCTGGTGACTAAGCGATAAAGAATCTGCCTGCCAATGCAAGAGACTGGGGTTCATTCCTGGGTCAGGAGGATTCCCTGGAGAAGGAAATGGCAACCCACTGCAGTATTCTTGCCTGGGAAATCCCAGGGACAGAGGAACATTCCATGAGGTGCTACATTCCATGGGGTCACAAAAGAGTTGGACACAACTTAGCCACTAAAACACCAGCATAAGTGGAGTATAGCTTTGAAAACTTATGAATCACTGTATTGTACACCTGTAACATCTGTAATATTGTATAGCAACTACAATTAAAAATAAAAAGATAGATAGGAGAAAAGAAGAGTCATTAGAACTCCTAATACAAATATCTTCAGACCAGCTGAGTAGATGGAATATTATTGTTTCCATCTGTAAGAAATAGACTCTTGGCCAACCTGTAACAGAATTTGCAGTAGAAAACATGAGTCAGTCAATAATTATCTAATGAGAAGTGAATCTAAGCAATAATAGATAATAAAATATAAAAGGATTAAAACCATTTCATTTTGTATGTCAAAATTTGTAGAAAATTATTTTATATATCAAAATTAAAACAGATAGACCATATGCTAAAAGAGCTTTAGGAAAAGATTATAACCAGCCATCTACATAATTAATTTTATTGGAGTATATTTGTTTTAAATGTGTCTCTGCTGTACAGCAGAGTGAATCAGCTATCCATATATAATACATATATTCCTTTTTTTGGATTTCAGTAAAAATATTTTATTTTTTAAACAGTTATTTAAGATGCAAAATAATTTTAAACAATAGGACCTAAATAATGTGAAATGTCTAATAAAGTCCCCAGGATATTGCACTGGACTTTTTGTAAAGTAACAATATTTTATGAACCTAAATAAAAAGATAGTTTCTAGAAGATAAAAGTGATAATTAACCAAAAGAAATGAACCTGTTTTATTGGCATTTATTTGTATATTTGTGCACTTTAGAAACCTTTGAATGCCACTGTAAACCAAGCACTCTTCTGGATTATGTTAATTACCAATTATGCTTGTATAGTTCATCATAGCTTCAAGAAGAAAAAAAAAAACTGAAGCATTCATGCGTGCCTCTTTCACAGTGTAGCCTTTCCTCACACAGGAGATAGACTGCTATTTGTTCTTTTAGACTTGGAAAATGAGGACCACTTGTCCAATAAAATGGACATCAAAACTTCAAGGAATACGAGGTTGTATTCCAGTGAATCGATTCGCCCTTATGAAGGACTGTAATGGGAAAAGTTTTTAATATTTTACTCAAGTCCAAATGTCTTGAAAAAGTTTTTTTGAATTATAGTATTCTCAGCTCTGCCAGTAGGTTGAAATGAAGAGTTACCTTTTTAATCAGTAAAGCTTATGAAGTATTCATTCTCATAACCTCTCTGTTCAACACTTCCCTTTCCCACATCTGTTCACTTGTTCAGCATGGGATTTAAAATAGAATTATTTTCAGTTTACAAGATTTTTTCCTCCCTCAAGACTTTTTCAGCCTATAACTCTCAATTCTCTTTCTTAGGCAAAGATTACATTTTCTTTTTGTCTGTTACAGCTGGAATAGCAGAGTGTCTTAACCCAAGCTGATCAAATGTTCTCTTCTTCTGTGCAGGAGACATGTTTTCCTCAAGGGTTTCTGCAATCATCCTAGAGCCTATGAAGTAGCTGGTTTTGTGGGATAGAAAGAATCATTTGACCATTAAGAATTGAATCTGCACCCAAATTTCACCTGAAGTTTTCCTCATATAGAAACCATATTTTAATCCACAAATAATTTAGACCTCAAAGACTCACTGACTCAACAAAACAAAACAAAAATTATAAATTAAAATGAGAACACATTTATTTGTAATAAGAAAAGTCTCTGTCCCCTCATTTCAGATCAGTCATCCTAGTTCTATCTCTTTGCCCAGAATAGAAAGAAAATGTTGAAAAATAATAGTAAAACTCACCAGGGAATAAAAACATAGGAAAATAACAAAGATTATTTTAATTTAGTTTTCTTATCATGAAAATGATACTTGTCTTCTGAGCAAGGCAGAATAACAAGGATTAGATTTACCTTTCCTTTCTGCATATTTGCTACACGTCCTTCAAAGCTGCATTGGAATACAACCTTCCCAAAGCCTCCTTACCCAATATTCTTCCTGCCCATCTCTGAGTGTTTATTTTTATCATATTTTATTTTACCATTTTACATTAATTTGTCTTTTCTAGCTAAGTTATGAGGTCTCTGAAGGTGAAGACACTATCATTTATGTAAATATGATAAGGCATGTAGTTGGCTCTTAATGAATACTAAAGAGAGGAAGGGAAGGTTGAAGGAAAGAAGGATGGGAGGAAATAGGGAAGAAGAAAAGAAACTATGTGCAATAGCGCTAAAGAATAATCAGACTCAACAGCTGTACTTTTTCTAGATTCCATCATAATTATTTCCTTTCTTTCAACACTTCAGTTCAGTTCAGTTCAGTTCCTCAGTCGTATCCGACTCTTTGCGACCCCATGAATTGCAGCACGCCAGGCCTCCCTGTCCATCACCAACTCCCGGAGTTCACTCAGGCTCACATCCATCGAGTCAGTGATGCCATCCAGCCATCTCATCCTCGGTCGTCCCCTTCTCCTCCTGCCCCCAATCCCTCCCAGCATCATAGTCTTTTCCAATGAGTCAACTCTTCGCATGAGGTGGCCAGAGTACTGAAGCTTCAGCTTTAGCATCATTCCTTCCAAAGAAATCCCAGGACCAATCTCCTTCAGAATGGACTGGTTGGATCTCCTTACAGTCCAAGGGACTCTCAAGAGTCTTCTCCAACACCACAGTTCAAAAGCATCAATTCTTTGGAGCTCAGCCTTCTTCACAGTCCAACTCTCACATCCATACATGACCACAGGAAAAACCATAGCCTTGACTAGACTTACATAGCTCTAAAAATTATCAACTTTCCTAACAATGATTTTTTTAATATTGATTTATTTTAAATTGATTGATGGTCGCATTACAATATTGGTTTGATTTCTGTCATGTATCAACATGAATTAACCTTAGGTATATATATATGTCCCCCTTTTTTTGAATCTCCCTAACAATGAATTTGGAGAAGGCAATGACACCCTACTCTAGTACTCTTGCCTGGAAAATCCCATGGATGGAGGAGCCTGGTAGACTACAGTCCATGGGGTCTCAAAGAGTCAAACATGACTGAGCAACTTCACTTTCACTTTTTGCTTCAACATCAGACCTTCCAATGAACACCCAGGACTGATCTCCTTTAGGATGGACTGGTTGGATCTTCTTGCAATTCAAGGGACTCTCAAGAGTCTTCTCCAACACCACAGTTCAAAAGCATCAATTCTTCGGCACTCAGCTTTCTTCAGGTCCAACTCTCACATCCATATATGACTACTGGAAAAACCATAGCCTTGGCTAGATGGACCTTTGTTGGCAAAGTAATGTCTCTGCTTTTGAATATGCTANTCCTGAAATCTACCTTAGGCTGCTGAATCAGAATCTTTGGAGACGAGCCTGATATTCTGACTTCAACAAGCTTCCTGTAGTACATTTATGTTCACTAAAATGTCAGCATCTCTAGCGTAATGCAGGATCCCGCTGTGTCAGAGCAGGCACCATGCCAGCACTTGGCACAGAGGAGTTTGCCAGCCACAGAGTAAGCTGTCCTTCCTCTCTCCCCTCAACCCCCTGCAGTGCTTCCAGGCTTCTCTTCTCTAGGACATAGATTAGACGCTTCTAGCTACTCAAAAGCCCAAAGGTTAATGAGGCATCTCATTCATATTTCATGATTGCTGTTTGCCCTTCTCTACCTTTGGGACACACAATGGAAAAGTGCAATCAATAGAATAATATCAGAAGCACCAGACAATTAGAAGATGCCAGACATAATCCAAGCCTCCTACTGTTTTTAAAGCAAAAGTCCTGAATTAAAAAATTATCAGCAGAGATCATTATTTTCAGCAAAATTTCTCAATGTGTGGGGGAAAAACAAAACCAAATATATCAAATTCAAGGGATAAATAGCACCTACCAATATCTTTTTTTCAGTATCCCATTCTCAACATGCCTGCTTTCATAATACCAGCCCCGTTCGTTGTCATTGAGGGCCTCGTTCTATCACTTTGTTCTTTGTGCTTACAGACTATTTAGAGCTCTTTATTCTCAAGCTAATATGCTCACACTTGGGACCTTGATGGAAAAGACAGGAGAAATTCAATATATCTGTGTTGAAAGCTAATATCTCTGACATTCATTTTTTAAACTCTCTAAATCTTTGCTACAATTTAAAGCCCATGTATTGAGTAAGGTTTTTTCCTAAAACCATTTGGGAAATAGTTTCTTTATTAATTACTTATTGTTTGCCTTTCCTCTTCTCTGGCACCCTTTAGTTCTCCTATAAAGCCCTTTATTTTATATTTCTAAGTTGATTATAATAGCAATAGAAACTACTACTATGTATCTAAATTAGTACAAAAATTTTGACTATATTATTTTAAAATTTTAAATAGGTATATTCCAAAAATATATTCTTGGAGCTGAAGTTTCCTAAAAGGTTCTTTTCAAAAAATAAGATTGGGGAATTAGATGATTTGGGAACCGCTTCAAACTGTTTCCTGACTGAAGGACTCTCAGAACATATTCACATATTAAAACATCTGAGAAAATCTATAGTGAAAATAAAACCTGCAAAATTAGTCATCCTAAAGTTTCTTATGTTAACTTGACAATGGAATTATTTCTTTTTAGATTTAAGTGAAGTCATTTTGGAAAATGCTGCATTAGATCAAGTTTGAAAAACATTTATTGTTTTTATTCAGTTTAGTTCAGTTTCTCAGCTGTGTCTGACTCTTCGTGACTCCACAGACTGCAGCACGCCAGGCCTCCCTGGCCATCACCAACGCCTGGAACTTACTTAAACTCATGTTCATAGAGTCACTGATATCATCCAACCATCTCATCCTCTGTCATCCCCTTCTCCTCCCACCTTCAATCTTCCCCAGCATCAGGGTCTTTTCCAATGACTAAGTTCTTCGCATCAGGTGGTCAAATTATTGGACTGTTAGCTTCAGTCCTTCCAGTGAATATTCAGGACTGATTTTTTCTACAAATGACTGGCTTGACCTCCTTGTAGTCCAAGGGGCTCTCAAGAGTCTCCTCCAACACCACAATTCAAAAGCATCAATGTTTTGGTGCTCAGCTTGCTTTGTGGTCAAACTCTCACATCCATACATAACTACAGGAAAAACTATAGCTTTGACTATATGGAACTTTATTAGCAAAGTGATGTCTCTGCTTTTTAGTACACTGTCCAGGTTTATCATAGCTTTTCTTCCAAGGAGCAAGTGTCTTTTAATTTCATGGCTATAGTCACCAACTGCAGTGATTCTGGAGCCCAAAAAAATAAAGTCTAACACTGTTTCCGTTGCTTCCTCATCTTTTTTGCGAAGTGATGGGACTGGATGCCATGATCTTCAATTTTGAATGTTGAGTTTTGAGCCAACTTTTTCACTCTCCTCTTTCACTTTCACCAAGAAACTCTTTAGTTCTTCTTCACTTTCTGCTATTAAGGTGGTGTCATTTGCATATCTGAGGTTATTGATATTTCTCCTGGCAATCTTGATTCCAGCTTATGCTTCTTCCAGCCTGGCATTTCACATGATGTACCCTGCACATATGTTAAAATAATCATGGTGACAATATACAGCCTTGAAGTACTCCTTTCCCAATTTGGAACCAGTCCATTGTTCCATGTCCACTTCTAGTTGTTGCTTCTTGACCTGCATACAGATTTCTCAGGAGGCAGGTCAGGTGGTCTGGTATTCCCATCTCTTTAAAAAATTTTCCAGTTTCCTGTGATCCACGCAAAGGCTTTGGCATAGTCAATAAAGCAGAAGTAGATGTTTTTCTGAAACTCTCCTGCTTTTTCTATGATCCAAAGAATGTTGGCAATTTGATCTCTGCTTCCTCTGCCTTTTCTAAATCCATCTTGAACATCTGGAAATTCTCTGTTCATATACTATTGAAGCCTGGCTTGGAGAATTTTGAGCATTATTTTGCTAGCGTATGAAATGAGTGAATTTGTAGGGTAATTTTATCATTCTTTGGCATTGCCTTCATTTGGGATTGGAACGAAAACTGACTCAGTCCTGTGGCCACTGCTGAGTTTTCCAGATTTGGCAGCATATTGAGTGCAGCACTTTCACAGCATCGTCTTTCAGGATTTGAAACAGCTCAATTGGAACTCCATCACCACCACTGCTTTGTTTGTAGTAATGCTTCCTAAGGCCCACGTGACTTCACATTCCAGGATTTCTGGCTCTAGGTGAGTGATCACACCATTGTGGTTATCTGGGTCATTAAGATCTTTTTTGTGTAGCTTTTCTGTATATTCATGCCACCTTTTCTTAATATCTTCTGCTTCTGTTAGGCCCATATACCATTTCTGTCTTTTATTATGCCCATCTTTGCATGAAATATTCCCTTGGTATATGCACTTTAAATAGTCTTACAGAGTCAGGCATGACTTAGCATACCCACAAGACAAGGCAGAATAGTAAAACAATAAGATGTTTTGCCAAAAACCATACAACAAATGAGTGGAAGAGCTGAAATTCAGACAAAGCTGACCCAGAAATCCACTTTGTTTCCATTACTTCCACTGTGTTCTTTCTCTTTAATTTTCAAATCATTTCTAAAATTCTGTGACTTCCAAGAAAGAAACTTATCTCTACCAGGGCATGTTGTATAATTTGTATACCAAGGGAAAATTCTAATTTATCAGTTATCCATAATGCCCACGAGATAAATAGTTTAAAATAATTTTCATTGTTGAGTATTGATGACAAAAAGTTCTGAATTTGCAAATCAAGTAATTTTTAAAGAGTTGGAGACATCAAGACATAAAATAACAAGAAAGCATACCTCAACACAGTGAAAAAAGAAAACAAAAACAAAAAAATTTCCACAAAAGAGGAAGGAAGGAGCGAGGAAGGGAAAGAACAGGCAAGTTAAGTAAGTTTAGGATGAGTGAGATGGGGAGTATAACATTTGGAGCTCATGAGCTCAGAGCACACAGCATTTCACTGCAAAAAAAAAAAAAGACAATTAGGGTAAACATCTTTAAAAAGTAGGTTTTTCGTATTTAGAGACCAGAAAATTAACTCTCTGTGAAGTGAACAGGTTTACTTTGAGCAACAAACACTATAGAAAGAATAGCCCCCCAAAAGATTTTTTTCCTATTATGAAATATTTTCAGTCATACAAAATATATGTAGAAAGTTATCATATACTGAACTAGGGGTACTAAAATAATAAACAAAATATTACAAATATAAATGTTGTACCTTTCTCCTTTCTGTTGATAATTACTTCCCTGATTTGACATATGCTTTCCTTTCATGTTTTTATACTTTGACTATAAAGTGGGTGGGACTTCCCAGGTGACTCACTGGTGAAGAATCACCTGCAGGGGCAGGAGATGCAGGTTCTGTCCCTGAGTTGGGAAGATCCCTTGGAGAAGGAAATGGCAACCCACTCCTGCATTCTCACCTGGAAAATTCCATGGACAGAAGAGCCTGGCGAACTACTGTCCATGGGGTTGCAAAAGAGTCAGACACGAGTGAGCACAACACCACCAAAAAGTGGATGGTCTTAAACTAGATAGCATTTTTTTCATTCTTTCCAAACTATAAATTGTCTCATTTTTTATGTGGCCTTATACAACTTGTGTTTTTTGTTTAAAGTTGTTTTTTGAGATTTATACATATTGATATACATACTTCTGGTTTATTCACTTTAACTGCTATTAGTACTAATCACTTTAAGAATATACAATGTACCTATTCTCCCACTGTTGGGTATTCTTGGTGTTTTCAGCTTTATTGCAAACAGCATAGTAATGAATATTTTATATATATATGTGTGTGTGTGTGTGTGTGTATATATATATATATATATATATATATCCTTCAATCCATGGGCAGGAATGATGTAATTCCTGGTTTTAGGGTTATTTTCCGCCTTGCTCAATTCAGTCAATCAGTTCAGTCACTCAGTCGTGTCCGACTATCACAGCACACCAGGCTTCCCTGTCCATCACCCAACTCCCAGAGTTCACTCAGACTCACACCCATCAAGTCAGTGGTGCCATCCAGCCATCTCATCCTCGGTCGTCCCCTTCTCCTCCTGCCCACAATCCCTCCCAGCATCAGAGTCTTTTCCAATGAGTCAGCTCTTCGCATGAGGTGACCAAAGTACTGGAGCTTCAGCTTTAGCATCATTCCCTCCAAAGAAATCCCAGGGCTGATCTCCTTCAGAATGGACTGGTTGGCTCTCCTTGCAGTCCAAGGGACTCTCAAGAGCCTTCTCCAGCACCACAGTTCAAAAGCATCAATTCTTCAGCGCTCAGCTTTCTTTACAGTCCAGCTCTCACAGCCATACATGACCACTGGAAAAACCATAGCCTTGACTAGACAGATCTTAGTCGGCAAAGTAATGTCTCTGCTTTTGAATATGCTATCTAGGTTGGTCATAACTTTTCTTCCAAAGAGTAAGCATCTTTTAATTTCATGATTGCAATCACCATCTGCAGTGATATTGCCAAATTATTCCTCAAACTCTTTTACTGATTTATACCTCTATCATATACATAAGAGATTTTTTGTCATTCTAACATCCTCAATAATACATGGTAAGGTCCAACTTTATAATTTTTAAAAAGTTTTATTTTTTAAAAAATATTATGACAAGCCAGAAAGAAAAACATCAATACAGTATGCTGCTGCTACTGCTGCTAAGTCCCTTCAGTCGTCTCCGACTCTGTGCAACCCAATAGACGGCAGCCCACCAGGCCCCCCCATCCCTGGGATTCTGAAGGCAAGAACACTGGAGTGGGTTACCATTTCCTTCTCCAATGCATGAAAATGAAAAGTGAACATGAAGTCGCTTAGTCGTGTCCAACTCAGCGATCCCATGGACTGCAGCCCACCAGGCTCCTCTGTCCATGGGATCTTCCAGGCAAGAGTGTTGGAGTGGAGTTCCATTGCCTTCTCCCTCAATACAGTATATAATGCATATATATGGAATTTAGAAAGATTGTAATGGTAACCCCATATCTATCTCAGATAGTAAAAGAGACCCAGATGTATAGAACTCTTTTAGACTCGGGGGGGGGGGGGGCAAGGGTAGGATGATATGGGAGAATGGCATTGAAATATGTAAATTATCATATGTGAAATGAATCGCCAGTCCAGGTTCAATGCATGATACCAGGGTGTTCAGGAATGGTGCACTGCGATGACCCNGTCGCAAAGAGTCGGACACAACTGAGCAACTGAACTGAACTGAAAGAAAAAAAATATGTCAATGAATTTTGTTTTTTTCCAGTATATTTTTCAGATAACATCATGTTAAAAGAGATGGAAAAGGAAATTGGACATAATTGGGATAAGAACAACATAATGATAAAACTTTGAAAGACTTCTAAGTATAAAAATGAGGAAATATTAAACCTTCACTTTAAGCACTTTAGCATAAGTAGAACTGTGAATTCCCTTTGCAAATTCAAACCAAAAAGACTCTCTAAGATAAAGTTCTTTAAAGTATAGATGTGTTTTGTACACTGTACACATTTCCATGACAATTACTAGTCTCTTATGACATTATATAATACAGATTAACTCTAGGAAACACGTTCTTATTTTATCCTTACTGTTGTGATCACAGTTATAAAACCCTTCTAATGGGCTATGCTCCAAAGAAGGTCAAGAATCATTATTTCTTTTCACTGGACAACTAGAAGGCTTAAAATGTGAACTTTCCACTGAATGTCAGACTTCCTTCAAGATGTTTTCACTTGGGTTTTCCACAGGCTGATATTGATTTCCTTCTTCAGTGCAATATCTTTTCATGTAGTAATGCCTTGAGCAGAGCAGAGATTCATAAAGAATTTGAATTTTTATCCGTTGAATACTTATTTTCAAAACTTATATCACCCCCTTCCTTCATATCAACCAAGCAAGGCTAAATCATTTTCCCTTAGAATTGTGTTTCATAAGGTAGGTTCAGAATTTCAAATAATAAAGGGATTGGATGAACCACAGCAATAACTTAGAAGATAATTTTGAGAAAGTTGAGGAGAAACATCTCCCAACTTCCAAGTGACACAGCTGGTAAAGAATCCACCTACCAGTGCAGGAGACAGAGACTCAGACAGAGACTCTGGGTTGCGAAGATTCCCTGGAGTAAGTAATGGCAACCACTCCAGTATTCTCACCTGGAAAATTCCATGGCCAGAGAAGCTTAGCAGTTCAGTCCATGGGGTCCCAAAAAATCAGACATGACTGACCACACACACACACACACACACACACACACAACTCCCAAGTGATTTTATGGGTGGGAGGGGTACAAATATTTCACTAATTTATACTCATATTTGTTTCATTTTATTTTTCCCACTCCAATTTTCACTTTATCCCTACTTCATCAACAATTTATTTTCAATGTTGTTTTATCTTGCTTTCATGAATGTTTTAAGCTGATGATGGCTGACATTATCCCATCATGTGAATTTCAAATGCTATTCCCTCAGAATCCAGCCTAGCCTGCTGCGGGAAACAATTCTTTCTACTCTTTCCAAATTTTAGAGAAAATGAAATGGATGTATATGTAAGAACTTACATTTCTAAGGCAAGAATGCTTCTAAAATTTCTGTTTGGGGCCAATTAATTCAGTCAATAGATGACCTTGCTTTCCTGTAATGCAGGCACTTTCTGTACTAAATTAAGGACACTGCTTTGATTTTTTCCTTTTTTTCAAAATACCACTGATGTAAGACAATTATTATAGTAAATAATTACTTCTCTGGATAAAAGAGAGCACTTTCTGGAGATAGATTAGGCCAAAATAAGTACTTTCCTATTTTATACTGTCTTATAATTGCTCTCCTGAATATTCATTAGAAAGACTGATGCTGAAACCAAAGTTCCTTTGGCTACCTGATGTGAAGAGCCGACTCATTAGAAAAGACCCTGATGCTGGGAAAGATTGAAGGCAGGAGGAGAAAGGGATGAAACAGGATGAGATGGTTGGATGGCATCACTGATTCAATAGACATGCGTTTAAGCAAGCTCTGGGAGTTGATGATGGACAGGGAAGTCTGACATGCTGCACTCCGTGGGGTCACAAAGAATTGGACTGACTGAGCAACTGAACAACAATAAAATTGTTTTCAAGTCTTTACAAAATAAAGCCAGTATATGAATATGCAGTTAAAAACCTATCTGTTTATAATACTAAAGTATAAATCTTTATAAAAGTAAAAAAAAAAAAAATCCATAAAGACTTCCCTCCTAAATTGCTTTCTGGAAGGAAAACAGTCATGCTAAAAATAAAGATGTCACCATACTGGAAAAGCTTGAAAATCTGAAAATACAAAATATTGGTGGAATGTGGAGCTCCCAAGACTTGAACTTTGCTACTGGGAGTGCATATGCTTCAGAAACAGCTGTTTCTGTTCAGTCTCTCAGTCCTATCTGACTCTTTTGACCCCATAGACTACACCACACCAGGCTTCTCTGTCCTTCCTATCTCCCAGAGTTTGCTCAAACTCATAACCATTGAGTCAGTGATGCCATCAAACCATCTCATCCTCTGTTGCCCACTTCTCCTCCAGCTCTCAATGTTTCCCAGTATCAAGGTCTTTTCCAGTGAGTCAGCTTTTCACATCAGGTGGCCTAAGCATTAGAGCTTCAGCCTCAGCAACAGTCCTTCCAATAAATATTTAGGGTTGATTTCCTTTAGGATGGACTGGTTTGATCTCTTTGCAGTCCAAGGACTCTCAAGAGTCTTCTCCAGCACCACAGTTGGAAAGCATCAGTTCATCACTCAGCCTTCTTTATAGTCCAACTCTCACATCCGTACATGACTACTGGAAAATTAGAGTACCCATTAGTAACGAGCAAACCTAGTATACCTAAATACTTGTCTCTAACACCATTTACTAAATAAAGGAACCAGGCTCCTTGGAGAAATGGCTGATTCTAGAGTTGGGACAGGAAATTAAATGCATAAAGTCCATTTTTAAAAATCAAGTTAGATTAAAAATTCAGTTCCTCAGTGGTACTAACCACACATTGAAAGTGATCAGAAGCCCTATATGGGTATAGGGCTGGTTAGAGTGCTGCTCTGGAGAAACTGTTTCAAGTGTACACCAGTAAATATATACAGGAATCTTCACAAGAGCATCGCTTCTGATTTTTAAAAATGATAAAAGCTAAACAAGTTCTGTCAACTGAGGAATGAATAAATTATGACATATCCACAAAGTAGATTCTTATAATACAGTGAAAGTTAATGGACTATAGGTTTATACATCAACATGACTGAATCTTTAAATGTGGAGTGGAGTGAAAATGCAAATTTCAAAAGTCTCATTTATTATGAATTCAATTTTAAAAATTCAGAAACTACAAAACCTAATAATGCATTGTTTTAAGAATATATATGTTGTAAAATTTTAAGGAGAAACAAGAGAATAGTAGCAAAATTCAGTTCAGTCCGCTGGGATGGAGGAAAATAAGGGCTCTGAGTGGTAGAAATATTTGGAATTTCAATGGCATTGATAAGTCTTTTGCTAAGTTTTTAGGTTACAATGGTGATGACTGCAAATATGTTTGTTTTGTTATTATGCTTCACAGTTTTCATGTTAGTACCAGTTTCAAATATATCTGCCAAAGCTTTCTCTGATTTCTTCGTTTATTACATATATTTCCTCAATTATGTATTTCTCATCGCCGTGTTCAAATTTTCCTCCACTAGAGCAGTTCAGGTTAAAAACTTACTGGCTAGCATGGGTTTTACTATTGTTTCTTGACCCTGTAAATGGTTCTTTTGCTTCCAAATTTGCATTGCTACATTTGAGTTTAGATTTTTAGCCTAATTTAGCACTTCAACTCAAAATGAATATTAATATAGCTTCTCAGTTCAGAGGATATTATCCTGCAAGTCAAATAAGCAAGGCCAATTCAGACAATCTACTATTTAATCATGTATCATCCAAATACTGACTCTTCATATAATGGAGCATCATTACCTAAAACAATTAACAGCCCTTAAAGGGTACAAAGTGTTTCAGAAGTTGCTTAGTAGATTTTATTAATATTCCACAAAATACTACTGATGCTATTTCACTCATATTTCAAAATCCTCTCCTTGATTTACTTAACTAAATCTCTACCCACTGTTTCTAATTTTTTATTAAATACTAATTTCCTTTTATATCCTGCTAGGGTTTCAAAAATAGTAATCCAATGGGAAAGCCTCTTTAAAGTTTTTTTTCAGTTATTTCCCATGCTGATTTTCTAAATTACTATATTTTTCATATTCACATTTTAAAACAAATTATGTGTTTAACTAGCACAGATAGATATCCTGGTTATTTTCAATAATACATAGATTTTTGAATTATTTAACCTATTTTATTTTTAATTATAATGTTTAAAAGTGCTCTGTTATTTAGAAATTGAATATGAGGAAAAACAAAATCGAGTTAATAGAAAAATAAGCAGTCCTTCCCAATCAGCTAAGGATTTCTAACAGATATAAATTAGAGAGAAAAGAAACTCCATTGTCAAAAGGAGCAAACATAGATTTTTACTGTAATCATTATTTCATTGTCTTTTTTGGTACAGACAAGCTTCATTACCACTTTCACAATATGAAGAAAATAAAAAGGTGAAAATGTACAAAATTGTAAAAAAGGGGTGAAAGTTAACTAAATCAGTAATAAATGTCCATCAATAACAAGACCACTAGAACTAGATAGAAAAACACCCAAAAGCCATGTGTGCTATGCCACCACCTCCCCCAAAATAATACAAGTAGAAATACCCCTCCTTAGCATCCCCTTTGTCTATGCCTTGAAACAACCAAAATTTTGTTCCAAGTCCTGCAAATATCTGAAGTGGCCTAAGACATACTTTCACCCACTCATTCCCTATTTTCAGTTAGAAACCCCAAATTCTAATATTGGAATCAATACATGTGCAGAGAGAGTGAAGGGAACTGGCAGCAGCAGGAGAGAAACTGGAAGCTGTCATTGCTAAAACATGGAGAGGTGAGAAGCCGGCAATGATAGAAACAGGAAGAACCTGGCCAGGAGTGTTTATTGAAGATTGAACTTTCTATTTTTCTGCTCTGTTTACATATTTTCTTAATTTTATTGGATTATAGTTGGCTTACTATGTTGTGTTAGTTTCATGTGTATAGCAAGGTGATTCAGTTGTACATATATCCATTCTTTTTTATATTTTCTTATATAAATTATTCCTGAATATTGAGTAGTTATTATAGAACAGTAAGTCCTCCTAGATTATTTATTAATATTTTAAATATAGTAGTGTGTGTATGTTAATCCAAAGCTCCACTATGTTTCTCCTTTGGTAACCATAAATTTATTTTTTATATTTGTAATGCTGTAAAGAACAATATTGCGTAGGAACCTGGAATGTGAGAAGACTCTTGAGAGTCCCTTGAACTACAAGGAGATCCAATCAGTCCATTCTGAAGGAGATCAACCCTGAGATTTCTTTGGAAGGAATGATGCTAAAAAGCTGAAACTCTAGTACTTTGGCCACCTCATGCGAAGAGTTGACTCATTGGAAAAGACTCTGGTGCTGGGAGGGACTGAGGGAAGGAGGAGAAGGGGACGACAGAGGATGAGATGGCTGGATGGCATCACTGACTTGATGGGCGTGAGTCTGAGTGAACTCTGGGAGCTGGTGATGGACAGGGAGGCCTGATGTGCTGTGATTCATGGGGTCACAAAGACTGAGCAACTGAACCTAACTGAACTGAAGTCTGTTTCTGCTTTGTAAATAGGTTCATTTGTATCATTTTTAAAATTAGATTCCACATATGAGTGATATAATATGAGATTTGATTTCTCTGACAATCCCCTTGATATAATAATTTATAAGTCCATGCATGTTGTTGCAAATGGCATTATTTTGTTCTTTTTTGTGACTTAATAGTATTTCATCCTTTATATGTACCACATCTCCTTTATCCACTCATCTGTTCATGCTTCCAGGTCCTATAATTCTTCCAGGCTACTGTAAATACTGCTGCAATAAGCTTAGCTAAAGATAAAACTACCACATGATCCAGTAATCCCACTCCTGGGCATATATCCAGAAAAACCATAATTACAAAAGATACATGCACCTCAATGGTTTGTTTATATTTTTAAAGAGCCAGGTATTACAAATAGAAACATCTACACTAAATGAAAGTAAATACAAATCTGGTAACTGAACTGCCTGTCCATCCATCTCCTCCCTACTGCTCACTACCTGCCCCATCCTGACACCATACAAGCATTCACATCTCTCATTCTCTAGAGTAGAGAAACATTTATCTACTCGAATCTGTGTGGTAACCATGACTATGCTACTATATGACTCCAGTGCATGGGTCACAGATGACTGGACCATGAGTGAAAAAAGATCTGGGCTAATAAACTTGTTACCCAGTTAATGTAGACTTGGACAAACTTTCAGATCGGTCAGGTTAGCTTCACCATAGAAGAGATGCTATTTGAGAACTAATGAGACTTTTGTTTTAGACTCTACCATCTGCAGTTTCAGAACAGAATGACTCAAAGGAGGTTGGTCAGAAAGAGAAGAGGAGGAGGGAGGGAAGAAAAAAAAGACAGATGAGAGATGGAAAGTCATCACAGAAAGAAAGATGAAATCTAGAGAAAGTGTCGCTAGAATTTTGTCCTTGGACCAATGGTTCTCAGTGCTCACTAGCTTCCAAGATACCATTCAGCATCTTCATATCAAACTTTGTTTTGCTTTAACTTAAGGTACCTATGACCAACCTAGATAGCATATTTAAAAGCAGACATTACTTTGCTGACTAAGGTCCGTCTAGTCAATGCTATAGTTTTTCCAGTGGTCATGTATGGATGTGAGAGTTGGACTGTGAAGAAGGTTGAGCGCCAAAGAATTGATGCTTTTGAACTGTGGTATTGGAGAAGACTCTGGAGAGTCCCTTGGACTACAAAGAGATCCAACCAGTCCATTCTGAAGGAGATCAGCCCTGGGATTTCTTTGGAAGGAATGATGCTAAAGCTGAAACTCCAGTACTTTGGCCACCTCATGTGAAGAGTTGACTCATTGGAAAAGACTCTGATGCTGACAGGGATTGGGGGCAGGAGGAGAAGGGGACGACAGAGGATGAGATGGCTGGATGGCATCACTGACTCGATGGACATGAGTCTGAGTGAACTCCAGGAGCTGGTGATGGACAAGGAGGCCTGGCGTGCTGTGATTCATGGGGTCGCAGAGAGTCGGACACGACTGAGCGACTGAACTGAACTGAAGGTACCTATATGAATTTCTGCTACTTAAAGCAAATATAGTTCTAAGAAATATTTGAAACTTGTGATAAGTAACCTGGAATGAGAATACTGCAGGAAAAGGAAAAAGAAAAGAGTGCACCCCATCCCTGAGGTCATTGATGAAATATTAACCTCACACTCCGAGAAGGAGTCACTAAGCAAATGAATTTTGCTTATCTGATCTTACTATCTGGCCCCCTTTTTCAAGAATTTGAGCTGACAGTAAATACGTTGATAGATGGTGAAAAGGCCTAGTAATATGCTTCCAGTGAGGTCTGTTCAGGTCATTAATGCCTGAAAACATCTCGGCTAAAAGCCATCTCTTTCTAACCTTCATAATATCTCTCAAAGCATGTTCTCATTGCTTTGAAATCATACCCATACTTAGATGTAGATGTTTCTGAAATCTCAATTTCTGGACCCAGTCTTATCCAGGTCACACCCATAGCCCCCTCTATTTTCCCTCTCATACTAGAACTTTCCCAAACTATATCCAGCTTCTCATGGGAGGGAAATCAGACAGAGGCTGTATGACATTTGGATTTAGCAGCAGAAATCAAGACTTCACCAAGGTGAGATTACATCTGAGGTGGGCCTAGATGAATGGATTACATTTATATGACCACAGAATGGAGGGAGGTTGATCCATGTAGATGTACTAAAAACAGTGAAGGTTATAGAAGGATGAAGTTTGAGAAAGAGTGATGATCCGATGTATGTGACAAGCTTTATAATTCTTCAGTTAAATGGATTATTTTTGTTTGCTTGTCTGTTTTTATTTTTCTAACCTTAGAGCTATTTCAAGGAATGCAAATTAAGGGCCATAGAATAATTGAATATGTATTGTATTTTACATATGGATTTATCTATGTAGTTAGAAGAAAGGAGAATTGTTATTCCCCAGTCATATATATATATACACCAGTTAATAATTTCTGATAAAATACTCACCCTTGTTTGCAATATTATCTTATTATAAATTCATATAAAATTTATTGACAACTATCACCTTAGCACTTTTTTATATTAGTGATTCTAAACCTACAATTTTCTGGCTTTCACTTTTTTTTTTTTCCTTCAAATTTGGTCTTTCCCTAGTGAATTGCTTTTCATTTATCTTGATTAAACCTCACTCTATTGATTCCTGTCCTTTCTCTAACTTCTCAGAAACCTGCTGTATATTAATTCTGTTTTCTGTGGTATTAGCTGTCCCTCCTGGCACTGGGTAACATTTAGGAAAGTTTTAAAGTCTAGCAACATTGAATAACCTCCCTTTCAAATTTTAGATGCCATATTNACTCTATTGATTCCTGTCCTTTCTCTAACTTCTCAGAAACCTGCTGTATATTAATTCTGTTTTCTGTGGTATTAGCTGTCCCTCCTGGCACTGGGTAACATTTAGGAAAGTTTTAAAGTCTAGCAACATTGAATAACCTCCCTTTCAAATTTTAGATGCCATATTTAATTTGAATTTTATGAGAAAACGTGTGCATGCATATTTTACCTTAAGATGGAAAATTCTTTGTGTCCCAATAATTTGCTCTTCTTCATTGGAGAAAATTATAACATTTAAGAATAATCTACTAAAAAGTGAAGCTTTAATATTAGCCATCCTTTACAATGGGACAAAATAAAAAGTTTATATCATAAAATCAAGATATATGTAGTGTTTGGCAGTTTTGATAATATGCAGTATAAAATTAATGTTTAATTACTTTTTATTTTATTTTTATGTGCATTGAATATTACATTCATTCATTCATGTAATCCTCACAAGAATCCTGAGAATGAACAGTTAAGTAAAGCAGTGTGATGCACTGAAGTGGGATTTGAACCCAGTTACTTCCGACTCTTTTTCCAGTGTTATATACCATGCTCTGTTTTTAATTAATTGATTCAACTTAAAAACTAATTTTTATAGTCTCCTACACGACTGAGCGACTTCACTTTCACTTTCATGCATTGGAGAAGGAAATGGCAGCCCACTCCAGTGTTCTTGCCTGGACAATCCCAGGGATGAGGGAGCCTCGTGGGCTGCCGTTTCTGGGGTTGCATAGAGTCCGACACCACGGAAGTGACCTAGCATATTGCAAGGGACTGCTGGATACTGGAGACATAGTGATGAACAGACAAATTTTCAGGTCTCTCACATCTTACTATCTGTAAGGAAGGCAAAACTCTTCAGTTCATCCATGTTCTCTTTGCTGCACAGAAAATGAAGCTGTCAGACATGAGCTCCCAAAAATAACCTTCTCTCTTCCTCGGAACGTACTTGTTCCCTTCCCGTCTTTACTCCCCTCCATTCCACCTCGGAGGAAGGAGCGTCCGTTCTCTCCTCTCGGGTCGACTGCCAGCTGCCAAAACTGGTTCTAGCTCCCTGTACCCCCAGCACTTCTGGAAACTTTTCTATCCAGTATCACAGTCCTCTCATCCGCAGCATTTCCTTCTCAACCGATCATTCCCTTTGGCCACAAAATCTCCCAAATGCCTGTTTTTAATTTTTGGTCTTGCACCTTCCTCCAGCTCTGCTTTCTCTGTGTCCTCAGCAGTAGCTTTAACAGATTTTCTCTCTTCCACGCATCCTAGTTGCTCTTCAAAACAACACACAGTAGGACTTTTCCTCTCCGTTGCTCCACTTGAAGAGAAAGGGAGGGATCACATACCGCAGTCTTTCACTCCACAAGTGCAGCCCACGCAAAGCATTTTCCTCAGATTCCCAGAGTTGGCCCAGGTTAGGCTGTGGCCACCCACGGCGGACACTGCTCCGTGGCTGCATCCACTTCACTGCTCACCTCCCGCTGCCTGACCTACGTCATCTAAACATCATCCACCCACGTCTTCACCTCAGCGTCTGTTTCTGAGAAAACCTAAATTAAGAAGAAACATTTTCAAGCCAAGTTCTGTCAATTCTCATTCTTTACTTTCCTCCCAAATATTCTCTTTCCTCCCCCGACCTCTTTCTGTAACTGCTGTGTTTCCAGCACTCATCTTCTGGTTCCTGTACTAACTCGTCTCACTGACTGTACCACCTTCTCCCTCTAAACCATCGCTTATACGCTTTGAGTACATTTTTTCTAAGTTACAAACCTTCTTATGTCATTCTTTTGCTTAAAATATTTGATGTCTGCCTTCTTGTCCATGAAGTTAATGTCCATGATATGGGATCCTAGGCCCTTCCTAAATTTGCACCAACCTACCTTTTTGGTCTTACAGCCTGCCAAGCTCCCCGTGGCCTCCCATTAGTTAATTCAGTTTATCATTGAATTAANTTTTGCTTAAAATATTTGATGTCTGCCTTCTTGTCCATGAAGTTAATGTCCATGATATGGGATCCTAGGCCCTTCCTAAATTTGCACCAACCTACCTTTTTGGTCTTACAGCCTGCCAAGCTCCCCGTGGCCTCCCATTAGTTAATTCAGTTTATCATTGAATTAATGATACTCTCCCTAAACAAACACCATTTACTTTCCTAACCTTTGCCTTTGCACACACAGTTTTTTTTTCATGGAGTGCCCTTCCCACTTTTCCTCTTTCCCTCCCCTGGAAATGCATTTCTTCTTCAAGAGCCCATTCAATTGCATCATCTCTAGAAAACATTCCTTATTTTTCCTGAACAGGGCTCAGTGTCTTACATGATGGTGCAGAACTTCATTCAGATCTCTGTCATACCACTCATGATTTATTGAAATTAACACTTATGTATCTTTCTCTTTCACTAGACTCTGAGTTCTCCCATGTCAAGACCATAACTTGCTGATCTTCTTGATTCTAAATACTGGCAACAATATCTAGCAATAGCAGCTGGATAAAGAAATGAAAGACAGGAATTGAAATTAACTGACATGAAAGGAAAGAAGCAAAAGGGATTATTCTAGGCTTTTGCTTTCTCAACCCTTATATCCTCTTCCTCATCACCACCATATATAAACCAAAATTACTGAAATACATTTAATGGTAAGACTTTTTACTAAAACTTTTTTACAAAACTTTTACTTCAGTATTAGACCCCCAAAAATGCTAGAATTCAAATGACTTGGGAATTAACAATGTATGTAAATTAGTTTTATTGCTAAAGTGAATTATTTCCAGTTTCAGTGTGAGGAGATTAAAAACCAAGAAGCAATGAGTCTCTGAAGAAGTAGGGCTACCCGGTAGGATGAATCCATTCCTTTGTACAACTGAACTGTGTCTGTATAAGTTTTATATTATATTGGGTTGGCCAAAAAGTTACTTTGAGTTATCCATAAGATGGTGCAGAAAACCTCAACAAACTTTTTGCCCAACCCAATATATTTCCATAAATGTTCTGCTAAACTCATGTTCTTTAATCTGGTACAAAAAATATGTCTATTAATGTCTCATTTTCTTAGGCCCTTGCTCTGTACTTCCCAGGGTACTACCAGATAAACTTAAGTAATCAGATTGTTAAACCAGTAGGTCTCATACTTGTCCATACTCATGGACAAGTACACTTGTATGAGTATGGACTTATATGAGTATGTACTCTTCCGTACCTGAGGAAGAGTATTTTCTTTAAGAATTTCTCAATCTTTCCTCGAAGTTTAAGCTTAAAACTCCAAGTATGAAAGTGAAAGTGTTAGTCACTCAGTCGTGTCTGACTCTTTGTGACCCATGGACTGTAGCCCCCCCAGGCTCCTCTGTCCATGGGATTCTCCAGGTAAGATTACTGGAGTGGGTTGCCATTTCCTTCTCCAGGGGATCTTCCCAACCACAGATCAAACCAGGGCCCACATTGCAGGCAGATTCTTTACCATCTGAGCCACCAGGGAAGCCACGCCTAGATACATGAATTTTTTTAAGTATTCTAGGTGATTTTGAAGCTCATTCAGGTTTGGAAACTCCAGCCTGGCAAATATGTAGCCTCTTTTGCATTTCATTTACATCGATTAATTAAGTATTCACTGAGTGTTGATTACATGTTTAGCATAGGGGGATAATATATATGTATTATTTCATAGTGTATGCAAACTCCCCCACCTTCCTACCCAGTGGCGACCCCTGTACCCCTAGCATCTTCCGTTACTAGGCATTCATTGCCTCCAGTTGTTATGGGTAAACCAGTTTAAGAGAGCTGATGGCAGTCTCCATAGAAGGTGAAAATGATTTGAAGGAATGTGTTGTTTGACAAATATATTTCCTTTCCCTTTATCTTTGTCCACCCACCATTTCTCAGGTGATAAACTTCCTGTACTGAGGGTGAGGAGGGAAAAGTGACAGAACACCCAGGTATGTTTAAATATTCAAGAGAAGAGGGCGTGGAGTAAAAGCAAGATCCAAAGTTATCTTCCTGTTCTTAACAGCCCCCATCAGAAAAGCACACATATGCATCCGCATAGTATTAGAACTGTTAGAGGGGAAGTGGCGGCATGGCCAGAGACAGCCTTCAGGCTTTCCCTTGAGCTGATCCATAGTAGCTGCTGCCAAGTCGCTTCAGTCATATTCTGCTCTATGTGACCCTACGGACTGTGGCCTGCCAGACTTTTCTACCCATGAGATACTCTAGGAAAGAATATTGGAGTGAGTAGCTGTTCCCTCCAGCAGGGAATCTTCCCAGCCCAGGGATCAAACCCAGGGCTCTTATGTCTCCAGCATTGACAGGTGGGTTCTTTACCACTAGCATCACTTGGGAAGCCCAGTTCTATGTAGAAAAGAAAGCAAATTTTCTCAAGTCCTTGAAAGGATCAAGGAATTATCAGGTATTGAGCCAGACCTGAGAATGTCCTAAACTTTGGATGACAAAACTATAACCTATATGGTTCAATAAGATGGAACAAAAGCTAGCCTGACTGATTCATACTGATGTTTGGCAGAAACCAGTAAAATTCTATAAATTATCCTTTAATTAAAAATATATATACTAGAGAAAAAAAACTGGAAAAAAAAGCCAGTCTAAGTAGGTAATAACAAGTTATCAAACTCAGCAATCTCCCAAGACTATGGGCATCCTCAGGCATGGGTGGAGTGTGGACCCTGAAGAGAAGACGTCTTGAACTGACTGAAGGCAAATGTCTGCCAAATAGAAAAATGAGGGCAAAAATAAAATAACTTCTATTTCTAGAAATTGAAAGAAAAATATGCCTCTTGCATAGTTGGATTTGTGGTCTGGTATTTATGCCAGTGCTTTAGCATTTACCTAAAGTTGTGGGAGACTCTAAAAGCAGAGNAAAAAAAAAAAAAAAAAGCTCTTCAGGAAAGCAATGATTTCCCCCCAATACCTGGGATTCTTACTGTATATTCTTAGACAATTTCCATTTCAAATATGCTGATAAATGTCCAAATCTGGAGCTTGGAATCTATTGTCATCTAGCTCAGACCAAAAGGCAGAAAGCAGTCCCTAGTGATAGATGGCAAAATTAATATCAGCAAACCACACTGGATAGTTTTGTTACCTATGTTGGGTCCTTAGTATGTGATCTGATAACAGGACATGAAATAATATAGAAAAAAAACTTTAACATATTTTTATTCTCAGTATAAAATTTAGGCTTTTTTTCTCATTTGATAAAGATAATTTACACTTAGGAGGCTTTATTATTCTTAATAATATTCTTTAAAATAGCACTTTTAGGAAACTGATTATTGTTTAATTTTGTCTTTGGCACTGGAAGTCTAACCTTTACTTGAAAATACACTATAGATTTTTAATAAAGCAAGTTATATATTTATTATGTTTAGTGTGATTTGAAATTCTCTTTTATATGTTTTAAATAAAGCAAAATGTATGTATGTGTTATACATAGATATACTTGATAATGTTAGGAGGTTTTAAAATTTAAAGATTTTACATGTTCATAATTATAGTATTAA
>SJYA01000589.1:1196498-1241500 GCA_006410615.1 Neotragus moschatus
TTCATGCCAATAAAATTCTCATTAGTGATAATAAATAATATATAAGAACTTTGGAATTAGCATTCACATACTACCATAAATGAAATAAACAACAAGGATCTATTGTATAGCATAAAGCACTGTATAGAATATCCTATAATATTCTATAATGGAAAAGAATCTAAAAAGAATATGTATATTCATAAACAAGTCACTTTGCTGTACACCTGAAATTAACACATTGTAAATTAACTTTCCTTTGATAGAAAAAGTTTTCAAAAATACATTTTTGTAGTTGAGATCCAAATAACTAAACTAAAGGAAAAAAAAGAAGAATTTTAACACTTCATATGACTATTTGCACTTCAATTTTGAAAGCAAGCTAATTATAATAGACTTATTTTAGTGACAACTTTTGTATGCTGACATAACTTTCACTAAGCATGAGTCTTTCCCATTCCTGCTATGAAAGAAAGAATTCTACATTTTTCCAGTGAAATTGCCATCACTCAAAATATTGAACTTCAATATATCACTATCTATATTTATAAATGGCACATAGTACAAAGTAACATCATCATTTGTCTTCAAAACAAGTGATTCTGATTAGGAATTGATTTTCAAATCACCATTTGGAGATCCTAGACTCTGCCTCCTCTAGCATTCTATTATTTAAATTGACCTAACTAAATATATCACTATCATTCAGCAAAAACCCTGATGTCACATCTTGAGAAAGCTTCAAAACATAATACATTTAAAGAATGAAGCAGTTTGCAACATAAATAAAGAAATCTTTCACTAAAAATATAGAAAACTTAGCATCCTAGAATTATTACAATGGAAGTTAGTAGAAAAGATTTTCTTTAAAAAAAAAAAAATAGTAGAAATACCACTACTCAATTCTAGACACAGATCTTTTGTCTAAGTAATAATGTGACTCTGGAGAGATTACTTAAATTATCTGGGCTTCCACTTTCTCTTTCCATCTCTAAAATCCTTTCAAGCTTCAATATTCCTTAATTCTTTAATTTTATGTCCTGTCATGTTTATAATCAAAAGAATCAAAAGCTCATTACTACAATGTAAAAAGTGAATGAGTTTCTCTTTGGTAACGTGTTGATCTTTATCATGAGAATTTCGGTCTGCTTCACACTTCTGTTTCTCCATGAAAACGAATCAACTTACTTCCTAGCTCAAATTACTGTTCTGTGATTTGGCACAAATTTAAAAAGAAGGTTAAGCCTCTAACATGCTGCTGCTACTGCTGCTAAGTCGTTTCAGTCGTGTCTGACTCAGTGCGACACCCCATAGACGGCCTCCTACCAGGCTCCTCTGTCCCTGGGATTCTCCAGGCAAGAACACTGGAGTGGGTTGCCATTTCCTTCTCCAACGCATGAAAGTGAAAAGTGAAAGTGAAGTCACTCAGTCGTGTCCGACTTAGCGATCCCATGGACTGCAGCCTCCCAGGCTCCTCCGCCCATGGGATTTTCCAGGCAAGAGTACTGGAGTGGGTTACCATTGCCTTCTCCAAAGCTTCTAATATAATAGGCTCCAAATACAATAACCTAAATAAGATGGAAGCTTATTTATCTTCCATATATCATCCCAGCTGGTCTAGGGTTGGGGAGTTGGGTAGATTCTTCTCCACGAGGTCATTCTGGCATCCAGTTTCTTTCCTTCAGTAAACAGTAGTCAATACAGTAAGACATGAAGAAAGGAAATAAGAATAAGAGATATACAAATATTAATGAACCGTGGAATGGTGATGCCTGTTGGTCTTGTCCTATCACTGCTGAGAAAATATCACGTTCAACAAACACAGGACAAAGCCACTGTTTCCAAGACTTGGACAACAGACATGCAGGATGTGGTCCCTGAGAGCAAGAAAGAACAAAATGAGCTCTGCTTTCCAAGCTGTGACACAGAGAAATGAGACCCACTGGGAATGCTGCCGTGTTGGGATGAGGAAACTGACTGAAGGCTGGGCTTTGAGGGAACTTGTCTTTATTGGCAGGGACTGGGGGTAGGACTAGCCCTAGACATCTCTAGAGGGTTCCATTTTGTTCGTAGCTGAATCATATGCTCTGTGCACACACATAAGTCTCCCTGAGGCCTGGTTGTGAGCTGCTCCTGGGAATGAGCAGGAGGCTCTGAGTTTGGTGGAGAAAATTATTTAAATTTACTAAATTACGCAAATGAATTATGAATACATGAAGATGTACACCATGTTTACTTGGAGAAGATATTAAATTTATTATCTTCCAAATAACTATAAATTCAACTTAATTCCATCCAAAAGTTGCTGCTAAAATTCACATGGGAAAAAGTAAAAATGTATGCAAACTCAAGATGGTCTTTAGAAATGAAAACAAAGAGAGAGTGACCATGTGTCAGAGAGGAGAAGATGTTGTTAAGTCACAATAATCAAAAGATATAAAACAGAGATAGATGAGTTTGACTATGTCACAATTCAAAACTTCTGTGGGGCTAAAGAAACCATGGGCTTCCCTGGTGATTCAGTGGTAGAGAATTCGCCTGCCAGTGCAGGAGATGTGGGTTTGATCCCTGGGTTGGAAAGATGCCTGGAGAAGCAAATGGCAGCCCACTCCAGTATCCTTGCCTGGGAATCCCACGGACAGAGGAGCCTGTCAGGCTATAGTCCATGGGGTCATGAAAGATTGGACATGGCTTAGCAACTAAACAGCAACAAAGAAACTATAAACACTATTTAATTAAGATCAGGGAAAGACCAGAAAAAATTATCTAGAATGTATAAGATATTCTTGTATATCAATAACAAAAAATACATTAATCTAATAGTAAAACTGAGGAAAATTAGACAAAAGACAATTGGCAGAGGAGGAAATACTAATGGAAAGTAAATATAAAAAGAGTTTGACCACAGCAATAATCAAGCAAATCCATCTTTCCTCCATCAAGTCAAATATAAACAAATTTGACAGTGTAAAGTGCTAATGAAGCTATGAAGGAAAGAAATTCTCATCCATGGCAGATAGGAGTAAAAATAAGTAAAGTCCCTTCAGATGAGAATTAAGCAGAATCTAATAATACTGAAAATACTTATAAGCTTGAACCCCTGCTATTTAATTTCTGGATATATGACTTCTTCCTCCCCAACCTCCTCAGAAATACTTTACATATGTGCACAAGGAGACACGTTCAAGGAAGTTTGCTGCAGTGTATTTTTAATAGCCAACATAAAGAAGGGAAAGCAATTGTACATAAAAGCAAGAATGAACAAATTGCAGTATCCTTATGATGAAATATTTGTATTAATTAAAAAGAATAAATTAGAACGATCTATCTATATTGTATATACGTATATATATATAAACACACATGGTTTGAGCTTAACATGATGGCAAATTATAAAAAGCAAATATGAAATATATATAGTATAATTATATAATACAGACATACACATACACAAAACACAATATACCAAACATGTGCATGTGTGTTTGTTGTTACAGAATGGAAGTGTAAATATCAAATGCTTTACTCCAAGGTCAGAATTGTGGATAGTGTAGCTTAATCTATAATGTTTCATTTAAGAGAAAAATTCTAAAAGAGATTTGAGGTAAAATATTAAGGTGTGTCAATGTTAGATGGGAAAAAGTAAGTGTATATCATTCTTTATCCTCTATTGTTCTTTTACATACCTTAAATCTTTTTTAAAAAATCAATATTTGTTTAACTAGTGACATAAATGTGTGGCAGTGAAAAACAATTGAGGAAATCTTGGGTCACTGCAAGTATTATCACAAGTCACAAGTCACTTGCTGGATCTACTCAGATTACTGGTCACGTGGCTGATCAGATACTGCTTTGAAACATGTAGGTTTTCTTTTTATAGAAGAGGTAAATTAGAATGGCTTAAGCTTTAAAAAGAGACTTTTTGTTGTTTTACCTTAAATGACTGTGCCAGGGTCCAGCCCCAGTGGATGTAGGGTGATTCGAAGGTGGGGACGGAGTCAGCATCCTAGGAAAAAACTTATTTAATTACAGATATATACAGAGATGAAAAACAGATAGTGTAGTAGGAAAATTAGTGGAGAAGAAGAGGCTGAATAACTTGGTTTACGTGGAATACCAATCACCACCTACATAGGCCACAGGTGTCTTTCCGTTCTCCTGAAGGAGAGGAGGCACTGAGGCCTCCCTGGTCTGATCTTAGAAGCCCACGCATAAGTAGCAGGCTTGGTGAGTACCCACGCCCTAGATGGGAATTCAGCCAGAAAAACGGAGAACAAGAAAGAAACGACATGGGGGAATCAGTCTTTCCAGAAACTGATCCCAATTATTTATTTTTTAGGTTTGCTTATATACCTTTTGTTATACATAGGGATGAATACAGAGTCACGTAGGGGTCAGCAGTCCTGAGCTTTATCAAGATCAGGTGCTTCATATAAATGTATACAAAAAGGTCTTAGGGGTTTTACTTCATCTTCTGGCCATGAGGCCTGCTGACATTTTATGACCCTTTCTTTCTGATAACAAAAAAACTTATTTTTTCCAAGGGTGTTTTTTCTTAAAACAGGCACCACCCCCAAATAAAGTTGCATTCCTATAGGGTGAAGGTGTAGTGAGTTACAATCAAGAAAGGAATTTATTTAACCCAAAGTTAACATGATTAATCTTAAAGGTTAATACTTATTTCTCCTATATACTAGCTATATTCATTATAAGGGCAGGGAATATGGAGATTTAGCAGGAAACATCAGCCCAACAAATGAAAACCCTTCACCAATGTTCCCCTTAAGATCTTTAGTCTTAAGATAGTGATAAAGTTACATTTTTACACAGCAAAGACACAGTGATTTATAACAAAGTACAGTGGTCTATAACAAAAGAGAAAATTCATTAACTCAAGAAAGTCTAGTATTGCTAACATCAAAAATACTTTATTTCCTTTTCTATATTCCAAATACAATGATTAATATATTCCCAGGTGCCTAAGGACGTGGAGGCCTGGCGGCAATCATTGACTCAACAATGAGAAAAGCCCTATGCTAATTAAGATTTTCAAAATACTCCAGACACTCTGTGCTGTTTATGGTTGAGAGGTAGTAAACAATCATGTGCTTAGCAGGAGTATGGATAATCCTGTCACACAAGCTAATTTGCCAGCAGAGGTGTTTGACCTGAGACACCCTTGTCACACCCAGGGCAGGGAATTAGCAGCAATTATTGGCACAACAAATGAAAAACCCTTCACCAATATAATTCCTAACCAACCCACTATACTAATAAATTCTAACTTCCCCCCAAAATCTGCCTTTAGTAAGTCTAAAGCATGTCACGGTTGGGAGGCTGTAAACAATCACATGTGGCCTGACAAACCTATACAGGCAGGCTAGATAACCTTCAGAGGAGTTCATAAACTGAAACACTATTGTCACACCCAGGAATTTTTATTAACTGGAGCTGTAGGTTAACTCCTTCTCCNGAAAAGCCCTATGCTAATTAAGATTTTCAAAATACTCCAAACCCTCTGTGCTGTTTATGGTTGAGAGGTAGTAAACAATCATGTGCTTAGCAGGAGTATGGATAATCCTGTCACACAAGCTAATTTGCCAGCAGAGGTGTTTGACCTGAGACACCCTTGTCACACCCAGGGCAGGGAATTAGCAGCAATTATTGGCACAACAAATGAAAAACCCTTCACCAATATAATTCCTAACCAACCCACTATACTAATAAATTATAACTTCCCAAAATAATCTGCCTTTAGTAAGTCTAAAACATCTCGTGCCTCTCACAGTTGGGAGACTGTAAACAATCACATGTGGCCGGATGAACCTGTATAGGCAGGCTAGATAACCTTCAGAGGAGTTCGTAAGCTGAAACACTCTTGTCACACCCAGGAATTTTTATTGACTTGGAGCTGTAAGCTAACTCCTTCTCCAAGAGAGGTAATAGGGGTCAGTCCCCCGTAAAGTCAGAGGTATAGGTGAGAGCATGAAACAGTAAAATAGGTAGACTCTGGTTTGGGGGGTAGATGCTCGGGAACAGGGGGTTTCCTGAGGCTCAATCCCGCCTTTGCGTATGCCGAAGCCTCCTTCCTCATAACCTTTGCCATGGGCAGAGTTCCTCACGCTGGCTCCTGGCATGACTCCCTTCAGAAATGATGGCAACACATAAACTTGAAAGAATTCTTTGGTTCCCTATTTTCAGGCAGTGAAGTTTTCCCCAAGAATGTTTTGAAACAAAAACCAGATACAAGGCCATGCTCAAATGGCACCATTAAATTGTTCAGTGCTTGGTCTGGCACTTACAGTAATACTTAAAGCATTCCCCCAAGGCCCATCAAGACAGAGCTGAGATATTATATTCATTCAAACAAATGTCTTGCAATTTATACCTAATGAAACTTTCTCTAACATTGTTCCTTTCACTCCTCACTTGTTAATCAATTAAGAGGGAGGAGAAATAAGACACCAACTCTAGCATAATGTGAGAAAGTTTCCCAGCACTCCTGACCTGGGAAGTAACCAAATGACACATGGGTTTTCAAATATGTGCCATATATCAGAAACGGAGAGAGGAAATTAATGTGAACTTGGGGAAAATATTACTGCTAATATTGTTCAATAGCAGACACTAGATATGTTTCTCTGTTTGATTTTGAAATTATTGGTTACTTTTATGGACTTTGCCAGCAGAATAATTCCAGTTTTATTACTATCCATATCCTGTGGTTTTATTTCCTAATAAAAATATGTGTAGTATTAGTGTTGTCTTGAAATGTAATTGATTTCTGAGAAGTATAATTCACTATCTGGGAAATGGTCTTTTGAATTTCTATAAAATAGTGCATGGATGAATGAGATACTGAGAAAGACTGCAATGCCAAGAAGTAATAATGGAATAAAATATTTTTCATTATTTTGGTAATGGATAATTTTGAGTTTAATTTACTATTTTTTAAAGCTTTCATTGGAATGGCACATATCAAGAGAAACCTTCAAAAATTAGTCTTGACGTCATGAGATTTTTCTCATTCCTAAATTACTGTGTTATCAGTAATTCTAAACTGAAACCTCCCATTTTCCCCAGAAATGCATCCAGATGTACTTGGGATGAAATCAGAAATCACAGGAAATTTAACTGAATGGGGCTTGAACTTGAGAATTCCTTATGGACCACAGGAACATCCTGAAATATCCCAAAGAATTTAAGATAGTTACTGAGGACTAGTGTGAAGGACACATCATAAATATTAGGAGAGGCACATAGACTAAAGATCTAAAAAGGGAGAAAAGATGTTCTTAGCTCATATTGCAGCCTTCCTTACCACCAACAGGAAGATAAAGATGCTCCCCAGCTCCCCTCTTGTACCAGCCTACAAAACCCAGCCCAGCCTTCAGTCAGGTTCATCAGTTCAGCAAGCCTGTTGCTCTTTGCTTGCATTTCACTTCCCTATGTCACAGTTTGGAAAGTAGCCGAAGGGAGAGAGCTCACTGTTCGTGCTTGCTTCCTTGCAAGAACCACACCTGGAACATCTGCTGTAAGATTCTTGAGAACAGTTGCTTAGTAGATTTTGTGGCTCAGCTGGTAAAAAATCCGCCTGCAATGCAGGAGACCTGGGTTCAATTCCTGGGTTGGGAAGATCCCCTGGAGAAGGGAAAGGCACTCACTCCAGTATTCTGGCCTGGAGAATCCCATGGACTGTACATTCCATGGGTCGCAAAGAGTCGGAAAGCAAAGAGTCGGAAACGCCGGAGCCACTTTCACTTTATAGTTGTTTACGGCAGCAGAGCAAGTGTGACGTTCATCACTGCTCCCTGGTCAGAACTGGATGTCCGACCTCTTTCTTGTTTTCTTTTTTCTTATCTCCTCCCATGCTAGGGCCTGAGCTACCTGAGCGCTGGGATTATGTATGAACCTTTACTTATGAGATGGACCGACAGCCCAGAGAAATGTACATGGAATGAAGCTTAAGGAAACAAAAATTTGACTGTTACTGATGAACAAAGGTTTTCCCAACCGAATATTTTTGTGATGTGTTCTGAATAAAGATGACTCCGTTTGCAGTCTCTCTTTAGAATAAGAATGTAAGTATCGGATGCTAACAGTCTCCATACACAGATACATAATCCCTTATCCACCATTCTGAAAGCCACTAAAACACAAAACTTTTTGCAAATTTTCTGCCAAAACTCATTTGGTAGCAAAACAGGACCTGAACTGGCATAAGTATCCACTGGTGTCTCAAGGTCCCTTCCATGAATATGCACCAGTACAGATTATTGGTTTTTTATCTTGTAATTTGGTTTAACTGATTGATAAAAATTTCCCAAAAAAATGTTAAAGTGCAGGTAACCTTGGAAGAAAAGAAAGCATCTGTCATTATCAGCAATACAGAAAACAGAGTTCATGGTGACTAAAACATCTTAGCAGAGAATATAGCTTGGGAGCTGTCACTACACATGATTTAAGAGAGATAAGATGTTGAAGTTTTATGGTTGACAGTGATGACATGAATCACTGAAAACAAGGAAATCATTTCAGAATTAAAAACTAGAGAGCTTAACTGTGTGTTGATTAAAGGGTTCTGACAACTGCAAAAAAAAAAAAAAAATGCAGGAGTGTCACTGGCCAGTTTGCTAGACAAGCAACCAACTGGAAACATAGATCATTTCCCATAATATACTTATCAAAAATTTTGCCTAGCAAAAACTGTTCTTCAAAGAATTGACTATTATTGAAATGTGACATTATTAAAATGCCCACATAATATTGAAGTTTTGATCTTTAGCAACTGTCATTTTCATAGGGAAATGCCAAACAATACCATTCTGGGACTTTATTTAGAGTTAGACTAGCCAGATCAGACACAACTAGCATTCCAAAATGTTATTTTTAATACATGTGAGTTACTGAAAATGATACAAAAAGATATCATAAAAAGTAAAAATTGAGTCAATATGTAAATGTAGACATGAATACATTTACTATATATTAAAATAATTGTGTAATTGAAAGTGGAGATCTTTTTAAGACTGAGAAATTCCCACTTTTCTAACTTTCTTTTTGGGTCAGCCTATTTCACAGTTAACACAACTAGAGAAACATGGCGGAGCAAGAAGAGAAAGGAAAGGGTTACAACATTTTCGATAGTCTGTAATGCAGACACTAACCTGGAATATCGTCATCATGTTCTGGCTGACTTCTTTGAGGAAAGATTGGAGAAGAATGGCAGAAGTTTTGACTTATTCACCCACATGAAAATTGGTTTTTATAACCCCTACTTTTTATTTATGCCACTATGTCTAAATATGTCTAAATATTATTGGAGATCACTGCAAGTAGAGCATTCTAAAACTTTTTTCCCACATCATATTAGATTTTAAAGAAGTTATCTGATTTTCATTTATTTTGATATAATTCTGTTTGTATAGATAAAGCCATCAAATGAGTTTTTTTCACTTTCTTGAATGGAAAAACCAATTTAATACCTCCTGACTCGACTCAGATTACTATTTGGAAATCTAGGAACTATTGACATAGTTTTGATTTCCATAGTATAAATGACAACTCTGAAAAATAGACTTACTTTTGTGGATTCCTTTCTAAGTTTATAAAACCTTTCCTTTTATACTCAGTGATTTAATGAAAAATATATAAATCAGTTTCCTTATTCTCTAATAAAAAATATATTGTTTACAACATAGAAAATATATATTCAAACATAAACACGATTCGGTTGTTTAAATAAAATTCCACATGATTTTTTTTTTTAAGCAGAATGCCATCTCTATTCACTGGGGAAGAGATTATAAAAGCTTTTAAGAAAACATGAAATACCTGTGATAAACCATAATCAAACGACTATGAGAAAGAATATATGTGTGTATAGCAGATTCACTTTGCTGTACAGCAGAAATTAACCACAACCTGTAAATCAACTATACCTCAATAAAATTTTTTTAAAAAAGAAAACATATGATCTTAACCTAAATGATAATAAAAGATATACAGATCATACTAACCTTGAGAAGTCACTTTACATTACTAAATTAGCAAAGAAAATTCTAATTTTAAATTTACTTTGTTGAAAACTAACATAGCGTTATAGGCTTCAATACATATCAATTATTTAAAATAATGATGGTGAAAATCAGTCTCATGTAAGTTTACTTTATAATGTGAAATGAAAATATCATAGTAACAAATATTATGCTCCCTATAGCCCAAATGGTAAATAAGAAAACAGAGAAATCTGAGAAGACAATAGAGCCTTACCTATGGAGAACAAAGCATTACCTGTGAATTTTCCCTACATATTTTCAAAAACAGGAAAAAAAAAGGAAATTGCTTTTATGCTCTGGGGCCAGAATATCCAATACAGAAGCCACTAGCCAGAGATAGCTATTGAAAATTGACTACTCCCAATCGAATTATGCTACAAATAAAAAATATATTCTGGATTTCAAAGACTTAGCATAAAAAATGTAAAATATATGATGAGTAATTTATATTTTGATTACAAATTCAAATTAAAATATTTGGCTATATTGAGTTAAACTATATTATTGAGTTATTTATGCTTGAGTCTATGTACATTTTAAAATGAGACTACTAAGTTATTAAATATGATCCTGTGTTTAAAGAAGGCCCTTAGGCAGAGGATTGCATTCTTTTTTTTTTTTCTTTCAATTTTTATTTTGTATTGGGGTGTATCTTATTAACAAGTAATGTTGTGATAGTTTCAAGTGAACAGCTGAGGGACTCAGCCATACATATACATGTATCCATTCTCCCCCCAAACTCCCCTCTTATCCAGCATGCCACGTAACATTGAGCAGAGTTCCATGTGCTGTACAGTAGATCTTTGTTGGTTATTCATTTTAAACATAAAATTGTGTACGTATCCATCCCAGACTCCTAACTATCCCTTCCCTTTTCCTCCCCCTCCAATGCCAACAATCATAAGTTCATTCTCATACGCCTGTAAGTCTCTGGTTGTTTTGTAAGTTCACTTGTATCATTTCTTTTTAGATTCCACATATAAGGGATGTCATATGATAATTATCCTTTTCTGTCTGACTTATTTCACTCAGTATGACAATCTCTGGATCCATCCATGTGGCTCACATGGCATTATTTCATTATTTTAATGACTGAGTCATAGTCCATTGTATATATGTGCCACGTCTTCTTTGACCATTCCTCTCCTGATGGACATTTAGGCTGCTTCTATGTCTTGGCTAATGTAAACAGTGCTGCAATGAACATCACGGTGCAAGTAGCCTGCTGGATCATGTTTCTCTCCAGATACACGTCCAGGAGTGGGACTGTAGGGTCATATAGTAGCTCTATTTTAGTTTTTTAAGGAACCTCCATACTGTTCTCTTTAGTGGCTATGCCAATTTACATTCCCGCCAATATTATAGGACAGTTCCCTTCTCTCTACACCCTCTCCAGCATTTATTGCCTTTATGGATTTTTTGATGATGGCCATTCTGACCAGTGCGAGGTGATATCTCATTGTAGTTTTGATTTACATTTCTCTAAAAATTAGTGATGTTGAGCATCCTTTCATGTGCCTCTTAGCCATCTGTATATCTTCTTTGGAGAAATGTCTATTTAGGTCTTTTTTGGTTGGGTTTTTTTTGTTTTGATGCTACTAAGCATCATGAGCTATTTGTAAATTTTGGAGACTAATCCCTTGTTGATCACATCATTTACAAATATTTTCTCCCAATCTGTGATTTTGTCTTTTCATTTTGTTTATTTCTTTTGCTGTGCAAAACCTTTTGAATTTAAGTAGGACCTATTTATTGGTCACATCATTTGCAAATATTTTCTTCCAATCTGTGATTTATCTTTTCATTCTGTTTATTATTTCCTTTGCTGTGCAAAAGCTTTTCAGTTTAAGTAGGACCTGTTTGTTTATTTTATTTCCATTATTCTGGGAGACATATTGAAAAAGATATTGCTGTGATTTGTGTCAGAGAGTGTTTGGTCTATGTTTTCCTCTAGGGGTTTTATAGTGTCTGGTCTCAGAGAATTGCATTCTTAAGACAGGAATCCAACAAAGATGCAGGTGACCTAGACAGGGGATGAAGAACATTCGAGCAGGGCACTGAGAACTTTCCTGTGAGGTTAATGGGATCCACCAACATTAGAGAGACTGCTTTAGGTTGAAAGCAGCATAAAATTCAAATCTACTGTATTAATTAAAGCAGAATGTGTTGGTTCCTGAAACTCAATAGTGCACAGATATTTCAGGTGACTCTTTTTATTGAAATATAATTTAAGTACAATATTATGTTAGTTTCAGGGGTACTACATGTTAATTTGATATTTACATACATTATGAAATGATCACCATAGTAAATACAGTAGCCATCTATCCTCAAACAAATTTGTTACAATATTATTGACCATATTCCTTTTATACCAGTGAATAGTCTATTTTATAACTGGAGGTCCGTACCTCATAACTGTGCCTCTTAATCCCCTGCACCTAGTTTGCTTCAGCCTCTACTATCCTCTCCCCTTTGGAAACCACCCATTTGTTCTCTGTATCTTTAGTTTGTTTTCATTTGTTTTGTTTTTTAAAGTCCACATATGAGATGATATAACAGTTGTCTTTCACTGTCCAATCTAGTTCACTTACCATAGTATCCTCTAGATCCAGCCATGTCTTTATAAATAGCAAGATTTCATTTTTAATGGCTAATATTCCATTATATATTATTATATGTATCATATTTTCTTTATTTATTCATCAATCTATGGACACAGGTTGCTTCCTTATCTTGGCTTTTATAAATAATGCTGCAATAAACATTAGTGTCCTTACCTCTTTTCAAATTAGTATGCACAGCTGTCAGAGCGGCTATCATCAAAAAGATGACAAATAACAAGTACTGGCAAGGATGGGGAGAAATGTAAAATGGTACAGGCATCATGGAACTAACAGTTCCTAAAAAACCACCATAAAATTGAGCAAATTCACTCCTGGGTATATCTGAGGAAAATGAAGGCATAAATTCAAAAAGATATACGCACCCCAATTTCACAGCAGCATTATTTACAATAGCCAAGATATGAAAGCAACCTAAGTGTCCATCAATAGGAATAAAGAAGCTGTGGTATACATGCACACACACTCACACACACATACACACAATGGGATATTATTTAGCTATAAATGGAGGGTGAAATTTTTTTTTTGCCACTTACAACACCATCAGTTGACCTAGAGATTGTTATGTTTAGTGAAATAAGTCAGACAGAGAAAATGTGTTTTCACTTGTATGTGGAATCTAAAAGATAAATGAACAACTATAACCATACAGAAACAGGCACAGAGAACCACCTAGTAGCCACCTTAAGAGGGAAGGGGAAGTGGAGGTAAGGGCAAAATTGGTGAAGACTAAAATGTACACACTACCAGAAGTCAAACAAATAGATTGCAAGGATGTAATAAGGGTGTGATATTCAACACGGGGAATATAGTCAATATTTTATCACTCTATGTGGAGTATCATCTATAAAACTACACACATGAAATAACATAATTTTGTAAGCAAATATACTTCAACTAAAAAAAAAAAGTCTGCAAAAAATTTAAACTGCTTTTCATTACGAAGGAAATCCAAACGGCCAATAAACATACAAAAGAGTAATCACCTAACTAGTCACCAGGAAAAATCAAATTAAAACTACAAAGAAATAAGACAGCAGAACCACCAGAATGGCTAGAACTTAAAATGACTGAAAACACTTATGTTGTTGAGCAAACAGAGCTTTTGAAAACTGCTAGTGGGAGTATCAGTTAGCACAATCCCTTTGGAAAATGGCTTGGGAGTTGGGAATGTCACAAAGGTTGTATATATACAGATTCCAAGGCCCAACACGGAGAAGGCAATGGCACCCCACTCCAGTACTCTTGCCTGGAAAATCCCATGGGCGGAGGAGCCTGGTGGTCTGAAGTCCATGGGGTCGCTAAGTCAGAGACGACTAAGCAACTTCACTTTCACTTTTTACTTTCATGCATTGGAGAAGGAAATGGCAACCCACTCCAGTGTTCTTGTTTGGAGAATCCTAGGGACGGGGGAGCCTAATGGGCTGCCATCTTTGGGGTCGCACAGAGTCGGACACGACTGAAGCAACTTAGCAACAGCAGCAGCAGCAAGGCCCAACAACTTGACCCTTAGTTATCTGGGAATACTCAATGTTCATTTTTACTAAGTTTATCCTGAATGTATACATGAAGCATTCTGGATCAGAGACAGATTTCTTCTTTATTACTTATTATCTCAGTAAATAAAAAGTGTGTTGCCCATCATTTGCCTTTTGTGATAGGTCTCAGCTCTGAGACCACATGGTGAGAGCAGATAGATATTTTCAGTACACAAACAGCAGGCTTTTCCATAGGCCAAGGAAGAGGAAAGGAAGGATTTTATCTCCTCTTCTTAAAGTGTCTCCTCCTGACACTTCGTTTATAAATAAAATCTCTCCAGGAGACCTTTAGCCACATAACTTTTAGTTGTGTAAAACCTAGAGTTGTGGGCCTCATTGGTCTCTGAAATGTGAATAGCTACATAGATAAGGCCCCAGGCTGAGGCTTACCCAGGTACCCGCGCCTTTGGTTTCGAGGATGTAAGAGAAGTTCCGTTATCCTTTTGGATCAGAGCAATTAGCTTCTTCATTAGGGAAACGAATGACCATAGATCTAATCTTTACGGCTCATGAACAAGTTTCTAAGAGAAGTAAAAGCAATGTCTCTAACCTCGTAGCACATTTATGTCCACAGCTAAAACTATTTACATGAACCCTGACAAATTCAGGAATGTTGTATTTCCCTACAGTTATGTACCCAACAGAAGTGTGTGTACTTATCTATGCCAGATATGTTCAAGAATGTTCATAGCAGCATTGTTTTTCCTCTCCACTTTCTTTCCTTCTATCTTTCTAATTGAAATATAATTGGCTTTCAGACTCACAGACTTAGAGAACAAACTTATGGTGACCAGGGGGAAGGGAAGGGGGGAGGGATATACTGGGAATTTGAGATGGACACATACATGCTTCTATATTTAAAACAGATAACCAGCACGGACCTACTGTAGAGCATAGGAAACTCTGCTCAATATTCTGTAATAACCTAACCGGAAAAGAATTTGAAAAAGAATAGATGCATCTATATTTATAACTGAAGCACTTTGCTGTACACTTGAAACTAACTCAACAAATATGCTACAAAGTTAGAGACATTTGCTTCTATATTAGAGTATAATTTTTAATCAACTAAAATAAAATTTTAAAATGTTTAATGTACTTGTTTTCTTTTTTAATAAACTTATGTATTCAATTATTTTGGGCTGCACTGGGTCTTCATTGCTGCACGGGCTTTTCTCTAGTTGCAACAAGCAGGGGCTACTCTCTAATCGCAGTGTGCAGGCTTCTCCTTGCAGAGCCTGGGCTTTAGGGCACACGGGCTTCAGTAGTTGTGGCTCTTAGGCTCTAAAGCACAGGCTCAACAGTTGTGACTCAAGGGTTTAGCTGCTCCCGGCATGTGGGATCTTCCTAAATAAGGGATCAAACCCATGTCTCCTGCATTGAGAGATGGATTCTTTACCACTGAGCCATTAGGGGAGCCCCAAAGTTCTTTTAAATGAATAAGAGTTTTTTTAAAAAAAGAAATACAATTGATGTATAACATTCTGTACATTTAGGATGCTCGTGTCTGCTGCATGCTAAGTAGCTTCAGTCATGTCCGACTCTGTGCAATCCTAGAACTGCAGCCCGCCAGGCTCCTCTGTCCATGAGATTCTCCAGGCGAGAATACAGGAGTGGGTGGCCATGCCCTCCTCCAGGGGATCTTCCCAACCCAGGGATCCAACCCACTTCTCTTTCATCAAACCTGCATTGGAAGGCAGATTCTTTACAACTAGTGCCACCTGGGAAGCCCCAGGTTTAGGGTGTACAACATGTTAATTTGATATATTTGTATATTACAGCATGATCACCACCATAGTCTTAGCTAACAGCTCTGTCACTTCCCATAATTATCATTTATTTTTCCGTTAGCTTTATTGAGATATAAGGACATGTAACACTGTGTGAGTTTGAATTATACAATGTGTTCATTTGATAGACTTATATTTTACAAATGATTGCCACCATTGTGTTAGCTAACACCTCTGCCACTTCCCATGATTAGCATTATTCTTAGGAGCTCAAACCTGGAAACCACCCAAATGTTATCAACCGTGTAATAGATGATTATCTATTACAGCATATTCATGCAATAGAATTCAACATGGCTATGAGAACATATCAATCTCCATGGCATGCTGGAATACGGGTGATTCCACACACAGCTTTAAGTGGAAAAAAAAAAAATAGCCAGACAGAAAGGAATATCTACTCTGATTCCATTGAAATGAAAATGTAAGTCGATAAAACTAAACTATGATGCTAGAAGTTGGGATAATGCTTGCTTTGGCAAAGGAAAGGGGGACAGTGAGTGGGAGGGAGGTAAACCGGGGTTCTGAGTCATAGTCTACAGCGATCTGGATAATAGTCACACAGGTGTGTTTATTTTGTAGAAAATGAGGTGCTATTCAATTATGATTTGCATACTTTAGTGTATATAGTTTATATTCACAATTTTTTTAACCTTTATTTTTATTTCATGTTTTTATTTGGCTGTGCCAGATTTTAGTTGCAGCACACAGGATCTTTAGTTGTGGCGTGCAAACTCTTAGCTGTAGCATGTGGGTTCTAGCTCCCTGACCAGGGATGAAACCCAGGCGTCTTACATTGAGACTGAGTCTTCACCACTGGACCAACAGGGAAGTCCCCCGAAATTTTTTTTTTTTAAGCAGGAAATTTTTCATAAGAGTTCCTGAAAATCTGACCGAATTCAAGGTCAGCAAAATTTCTGGCTTTTGGAAACGCTAAAAGAAACTAGAAAGCAACATTACGCAAGCATTCATTTTTCCCCACCTTTGCTTTGTGCTTCTTATTCCTCCACCCTATTCTTTCCTTTCTTTCAAGTCTGCTTGGCAAAGGAAGAGAGATGAAACCCGAAGAGTAGTTAATGGTGTGGTTAATATTGTGCATTGCTAAAGGATTTTCTTAATGGAAAATACATAGGATGTGAGGTTCTCGTGTTTGTATTATTCCCAATAGGAATTAGAACACAGCTGATATTTATAGGCTCTCTGTATATGCAGGGAAGACATTTATTCTAATGGGTCTTATCTATTCCACATCTCTTATTAGATAGTTTGAATATGACCTCCAGCTTAATTTTTTTCTTGTTGTTTTTTTTTAAATATGCAGAGTGAAAAACTCATTTCAAAGCAAATAGACACTAATTATAAATTTAAATTTAAATTTTTCTGTAATAGAAAAACTCTGATCACTGAGAGGATAAAATAAAGCAAGCTGACAGCTTTCCATGCCAAAGGGACTACAGGTGATAGCCAGTAAATTGAGAGATATCTCTCATGTTCCAAAGCAATTTTCTAAAGCCAGAATCATTCCTTCACACACCTGCAGAAGATTCAGAAGCCCATGGGGAAGTAAACATTTATTTCAAAAATAAACTTTAAAGTTTGGAAATAAAAACAGACAAGCTGTTTCCTTTTATAAGAAAATGTGGCTCTACAGGATCAGAGGTACTGTAATCAGAATTTCAAAGAGCAGAAATAACAGGTGACAACTTACACAGAGACACTCAAACCTAGTGAACTGCAGAACAAGTGTAATTTACATCCATTAAACTTCATCTAAGTGGAGAGGATTAGAAATAAAGAGACCAAATTCCAGCTCCAGTTTTGCCACTGACTATATGCATTTTCTTCTCTGTAAACCAGAACAAGTGCTCACGGTCTATCAAAAGAAACAAAAGATCAAGGTGAAATTTCTGCCAAAGAAAGCTTACAAATTATATTTGTTATTATTAACATTTCATGGGGCCTCTTCCCTTATCTCTTTCTCATTTTCCTTAAGTCTCCTCTCCTGTTTCAATTTTCTTCCCTCCCTTTCCACCTGTTTTCCTTATTTTTACCTTTTTTTCTCTTTCAGCCTTGTCTATCAATTTTTAAACTGTCTATAGTGTGGTATTTTAACTAACCATATCAGTTCAGTTCAATCACTCAGTCGTGTCTGACTCTTTGCATCCCCATGAATTGCAGCACGCCAGGCCTCCCTGTCCATCACCAACTCCCGGAGTTCACTCAGACTCACATCTATTGAGTCAGTGATGCCATCCAGCCATCTCATCCTCTGTCATCCCCTTCTCCTCCTGCCCCCAATCCCTTCCANTATCCTATTATTTTGACTTTTCATACTGTTCATGGGGTTCTCAAGGCAAGAATACTGAAGTGGTTTGCCGTTCCCTTCTCATAGTATGTATTATATTATATGTATGTGGTATTTTAACTAACCATATATATGTGTGTGTATATAATATATAAACTTGTCTTTCTAAAACATCAACTAAATTGCTACTTTTACTTTTAAGCAACACAAATTTAATTTAGTTTCAATGAGCCACTGGTTTAGTAAAGAAAAAATTTTAAATTTCTTACCCTGGTCTAAAAAAATTATCCTTGGATTTATTGAAAATAAAATAGCCTGTTACTGAACAATATTTCAGGGTCACAGGGAACCAACCTACTACTGATTTTCTTTTCAGGGACTTTGAACCAAGCACCACCTCATTTCTTTCAGCTGCCCTGTATCTTACCCTTGGGTGAATATGTATCTGGCAGGCCTCCCTTCCCAGTCCACTTTCTGAATGTTAAATGAGATCCTAGGATCTCTGATCAATATTCACTAATCAATAGACACTTTCTCGACATTCATAATATGTATAGCATATGTTTGATCTTTGTAAAACCAGAATAAAGAGAGAAGTGGCTTCTAAATTCAAGTATCTTGCTTCATATTTATACTCTTTCCTGGTATAAATATGATCTTATTAGTAAGAATACATGCATTATTTACTCAGCAAGCAGCGAACTCTTTGCTTGATGCAATTACACTGGTAGGAATGCCAACAAAANATCTTTGTAAAACCAGAATAAAGAGAGAAGTGGCTTCTAAATTCAAGTATCTTGCTTCATATTTATACTCTTTCCTGGTATAAATATGATCTTATTAGTAAGAATACATGCATTATTTACTCAGCAAGCAGCGAACTCTTTGCTTGATGCAATTACACTGGTAGGAATGCCAACAAAATCAGGGGAAGATTCCTGTCTCCAAGGAATGTATCATCTAAAAGGGAAGAAAGATAAGTAAAAAAAAAATAAGTATAATGCATTTGTTCCTTCTCTGCTGCTCACAGTAGCAGATGAGGAGCAAATGGGACCAGGATGGGTCAGTTCTGCCTGAGTGAGTTAAGGCTCCACAGTGGACGGAGCATCCGGCTGAGGTCCAGGAAGCTCAAGAGGTGAATAAATGAAGAAATCATGTGTGGAACATGCCTTTGTCCTCGTTGGCTTCTCTTCCTGCACCAGGCTGCACCCTCGAATGCTGGTGTTCTTCAGAGTTACCCACAAGATCCTCCTTACTTCTCTGCATACGCCTTTAGAGAGATTTCAACCACTTTAGGACTTTATGGGCGGGCTCCCAAATTTGCATCTTCAGCTTCTGAACTGTGCATGTATCTCTTTTCCAGAACCAGTTCGTATTCATCAAGCCCAAACTGAATTTAACCCTTCCTGCTGTTTGTCACGAGTCATGATGCATCAGCCCCCTAACTGGTCTTCTCTGACCCACTCTCAGTAGTGAGTGTGTGTGTGTGTGTGTGTGTGTGTGTTCATGCTCAGTTGCTTAGTCACTCAGTCGTGTCCAACTCTGCCACCCCATGGGTTGTATTTGGGACTGAATGATGTCACTAAAATTCACATTGAGTCTTGAAATTTTCCTCTTTAAACCTTTCAAAGTTTTTCCGCTGTTCTTAGAAAACGTTCAACATATTTTTTTTACAAGAGGCTGGATAATCTAGTCACTGTTTTCACACCCCCAGCCATCTTTTTTGCTGTCCTAACCCCTCATTGTACACCCCCAGTGATACTGAGTTTCTGTAAGTTCATCAAATTGCTGCTCTTTTTGTTGTTGTTCTCTACTTTGAACACACTCTTCTCCTATATTTTGTCCTGGATAAGACCTTTTCAGGACTTCCCTGGTTGTCCAGTGGCTAAGACTCCATATTCCTAATGCAACAGGCCCAGGTTCCATCCCTGGTCAGGGAACTAGACCCCATATGGCAGCAGCTAAGAGTTCACATGCCACAACTAAAGATTCTGCATGCTGCAACTAAAAAGATCACTCAAGCTGCAACTGAAAAAAAAAATGCTGGCTACAACTGCATCCTCTACGGACCCATTGCAGATCTTCTGACATGAATTGCGCTCGTTTCCTCATCTGGTTATACTCTCCCGACTGGAAGATCCGTGAAAGTGAATATGATCATCTTGAATAGTATTCTGTCCTTTGGCATATAAGAACTCCACATGCAAGAAGAGAGATAGGCCAGTGAAAATGAGAAGAAAAAGAAGAAAGAGTGCTCAGTGTTTGTAAATCACAAGTAGAAAAGCTGACCTCCACAAAGGGTACATGACTTGGACTCCAGAGAGACAGCAAAGGCAAAAAACTGGCTAGCTGATGTAGAGCGAATTTTTGAAGCTTATATCTAAGTTAGGGACTAGCTTAGACACTGCCAACTTGATGTTGAAATCTAATTCTCCCTTCTTTTTCAGTTTCTTGAATGGAAGGATTACAGTCACCTAAGAGATCGCGTAAAGCTTCTTTACTCAACCCTTCTGAGAAGTCTTTTTTCCAGTTTGTCAGCTTACACTGAGCTCTTGGAGGACTGGGACTACCACTCAACACTATATATTGAGACATCACTTTCACACACACACCTCTCAAAAAGGGATATATGGCATCCTAGTATGTAACCAGTGAATCAAAATAACAGTACAAGCTGGCACAGTATACTTGCCAGTTTGGCTAAGACATTTGTTCAATTAAGTTCATTTTTGTATCTTAACTGATTGAAACCCATGTACCTACCTAAGCAAAGAGAGTAAAAGTGAAGCAGGAAAGGAACTTCATTATTTGCTAAGAGAGCAACTTATTAGTTAAATAAGTACTTGATACATGTTACAGGACTTGCTGATGTAAGTCTTAGAAGAGTGACTGAATTTTCTATTCAATTCTTCCCTATTAGTAATCGGCTGATATATCAATATAAGTACAAAACAGGTTTAGAATAGCTTTTAAAAGGCTTACCTAAAACATAACTACTTCTTCCACAAATAAGTGAAGTTGCTCAGTCATGTCTGACTCTTTGCAACCCCATGGACTGTAGCCTACCAGGTTCCACCATCTATGGGATTTTCCAGGCAAGAATACTGGAGTGGGTTGCCTTTTCCTTTTCCAGGAAATGTTCCCGGCCCAGGGATTGAACCCAGGTCCCTGCATTGTAAGCAGACACTTTATCATCTGAGCCACCAGGAAAGTCCTCCACAAATGGCTTTACTCAAACATGTGTCATTCTGGCAAGTGGAAGGAAGCAGTCATAGAACTGTCTCCAAAACTGAGCTGTTTAGATTTCTAAAATTTGCTAATATGATAAAATAAGTTGAATGCATTCTCTAAGTTCTGCGATTGCTCAAGAGATCAATTTTATATGTTTATGTGGATGGACTTTTGTAAGTCAATAACTGAGAAAGTGATGAATGTTCACTAATTATGTGCAAATGTATTTTTAAACATTTAGCCAGAAAAAACAAACAGCTCAGCACACACGTATTAGAAAAGATCCAGCGAGGTGAAAGGACATGTTATCATTTCATCATGGTGGAGAGATTCCTTCTGAGCCTGGATGAGATGTAGTTGAACACAGGATACTCTGGGAAGAATCCAATCCCAGGGCCTAGAGAACAGCGGAAACCTTAGCAAAGCGTCTTCTGTGGGCCCTATCCATCCCAGGCACAGTGAGGAACTAGGAGAGCCACGGGTGAGGACGTCTGTAGCTACTGAGGCACTGGCCTATGAAGGAGCTGCTCTTTCTTTCTAGAGAACCTATAGCACGGATAGGTTGATATTGACTGAAAATTCACACACAAAAAGGCTTAAATCACAATGATAATTCATTGCCTTATTTCACTGAAGAGCCCAAGACAACTGGGCTTTGGGTAGGACTCAGGGGCTTAAAAATGTGACTTGGACCCAATTTTTTTTCTCGATAGTTCTGTACTCTGCCTATTTAACATAGATTCCACTTTTGTTAGGCTCTCCTCTTAAGACCCCAAAGTAACTTCCACACTTCACAGAAATACATGATCCCAGGTTTCGAGTCCAAGAAAGTCTGCTGCTTGCAGAATTCAAACAAGAATTCTGGCTTTGAGTCTCATTCGGACCTTTCTGGCCAGACTTGAGACCAAATGTCTTAACCAATCATAAGGACAAGGAGATGGGATGTGTTGACTGATTTAGGGGAGGTGGATTCTAACTAGGATTTGACAACGAGTTCCCTCTCCTTCAACTCAAGCAGCTGAGAAATGTGAAATCTTGTTTAGAAAGAAGCAAAAAAGGCTAGGTTCTGGATATCCAAGAAATATCCGATTTCATATCACTTCCATTCTGCCAAACACTTACTGTGTACTTAGAATACGTAGCCCTGTGCTAGGGGGTGGGCTTGGGGAAGATTTGGAATGAGATATGGGGAATGCGTACAATATAAAGATGACCATTGCATGGTTCCTGATTTCGGGAACATTTTCCCTCTGTCTGGAGAGACAAACATTAATAATTTCCTTGGCAAATTATGTTAGGGGCACTGACAAACATGTGTCCTTGATACATACACAGCGGAGGTAACCACAGGACGGCTTGGCAATAAACCTTGGTCCCTTTCCTACTTTCATGTTCCTGGTCCCCACATCCTTTGTAGTAAGGAACCTTCATATGACATATTTTTGGCAAAGCAGAAAGCTTCTAAATAGATTACTGTGAAACTGTTATACAGAGATGGAGAAAAAGGCAAATTTTTTCCATTTTAATATTTTAAAGGTTTTATGAAAACATTGATTGCCAAAGATAACAGTAGTCATTTATTTAAATCATATTCTATGTTTCCTTTCATAGTTTTCTTTAGATTTAATTTAAACAGCTGTCATTCCTTCTCCAGCATCATGTCTTGTCTGTCTCCCCTCCTGCTGACAGTGTTTTAAGCAATGACAAAACAACATTAAAAATACAATCAAAATGGCTATTTTTCATCATCCTTTGACTAGAATTATGTATTGACTATGAAGAATAGCCTTTTCCCTCAGCATGAGAAAAGATGTTAGAATCTATCATCAAGATTCACAGGGTTTCTCTTAAATAGTGTGCTGTGTTTGTGTTTTATAAAGTCATGTTTTCTGTGACTGGAGCATTATCTAAGCACCAGGTTTTTCTCAGGAATTACCAAAAATTTTATAGTACTCTGTTAAGGTTTTTTAAAACATAGAACATGTGTTAAAAGAAACCTAGTAAAGGATTCTCCAGCATTAGAAGGGACCTGGGCTTTCTTACCGCCCCTCGTGTTTCTGTTCAGGACCGAATGAGACACCGTAGGTCCTGGTGAAGCCATTTTAAATAGGAAAATAGAGATTAAATAACCCCTGAGGATGACTAGGGTAAACATCCTAAGAAATCCTTCTAAAGAAGGGCAGGAAGGCCCATGGTGGGCTAACTGGCCTAGCAGGCTTCCCTGGTGGCTCTGTGGCAAAGAACCTGCCTAACAGCGCAGGAGGCAGGGTTTAATCCCTGGGTCAGGAAGATCNCAAGAATTCTGGCTTTGAGTCTCATTCGGACCTTTCTGGCCAGACTTGAGACCAAATGTCTTAACCAATCATAAGGACAAGGAGATGGGATGTGTTGACTGATTTAGGGGAGGTGGATTCTAACTAGGATTTGACAACGAGTTCCCTCTCCTTCAACTCAAGCAGCTGAGAAATGTGAAGTCTTGTTTAGAAAGAAGCAAAAAAGGCTAGGTTCTGGATATCCAAGAAATATCCGATTTCATATCACTTCCATTCTGCCAAACACTTACTGTGTACTTAGAATACGTAGCCCTGTGCTAGGGGGTGGGCTTGGGGAAGATTTGGAATGAGATATGGGGAATGCGTACAATATAAAGATGACCATTGCATGGTTCCTGATTTCGGGAACATTTTCCCTCTGTCTGGAGAGACAAACATTAATAATTTCCTTGGCAAATTATGTTAGGGGCACTGACAAACATGTGTCCTTGATACATACACAGCGGAGGTAACCACAGGACGGCTTGGCAATAAACCTTGGTCCCTTTCCTACTTTCATGTTCCTGGTCCCCACATCCTTTGTAGTAAGGAACCTTCATATGACATATTTTTGGCAAAGCAGAAAGCTTCTAAATAGATTACTGTGAAACTGTTATACAGAGATGGAGAAAAAGGCAAATTTTTTCCATTTTAATATTTTAAAGGTTTTATGAAAACATTGATTGCCAAAGATAACAGTAGTCATTTATTTAAATCATATTCTATGTTTCCTTTCATAGTTTTCTTTAGATTTAATTTAAACAGCTGTCATTCCTTCTCCAGCATCATGTCTTGTCTGTCTCCCCTCCTGCTGACAGTGTTTTAAGCAATGACAAAACAACATTAAAAATACAATCAAAATGGCTATTTTTCATCATCCTTTGACTAGAATTATGTATTGACTATGAAGAATAGCCTTTTCCCTCAGCATGAGAAAAGATGTTAGAATCTATCATCAAGATTCACAGGGTTTCTCTTAAATAGTGTGCTGTGTTTGTGTTTTATAAAGTCATGTTTTCTGTGACTGGAGCATTATCTAAGCACCAGGTTTTTCTCAGGAATTACCAAAAATTTTATAGTACTCTGTTAAGGTTTTTTAAAACATAGAACATGTGTTAAAAGAAACCTAGTAAAGGATTCTCCAGCATTAGAAGGGACATGGGCTTTCTTACCGCCCCTCGTGTTTCTGTTCAGGACCGAATGAGACACCGTAGGTCCTGGTGAAGCCATTTTAAATAGGAAAATAGAGATTAAATAACCCCTGAGAATGACTAGGGTAAACATCCTAAGAAATCCTTCTAAAGAAGGGCAGGAAGGCCCATGGTGGGCTAACTGGCCTAGCAGGCTTCCCTGGTGGCTCTGTGGTAAAGAACCTGCCTGACAGCGCAGGAGGCAGGGTTTAATCCCTGGGTCAGGAAGATCTCCTGGAGAAGGGAATGGCAACCCACTCCTGTATTCTTGCCTGGAATATCCCACGGACAGAGGAGCCTGGCAGGCCACAGTCCATGGGGTCTCAAAAGAGTCTGACACGTCTCAGCAACTAAGAAACAGCTACAGGGTTATCAGCCTCTGGGATGAGAACAAGTGAAGAACATGAGAACACAAAGGAGCGGGCCGGTGGAGAACGCGAGGGTGTGCACGGGGAAGGGAGGGGCTTGTGACCGGGCATCTCTTTGTCACATGGGCATGCTGTTCAGGAGGGTGGAATAAGACTTCACATCTCTGCTTCAGAACCTGCAGCCAAGCATGTGTGTCATTTTGTTGGTTGATGCCAAGAGCCAATAAAATGCTACTAGCTTAATTCTGAGGCCTCGGAATTCACCTAAGGTGTTCTGTCTACAGGAAGATTCCTGCTAATAGAAGACCAGCAGTAACAATATATAAATTAAAATATACAGTCCTCGTTCATCCTCCTAATTAACTCTGAGACCTAGGTTACAGGGTGACACTTTCTCGTTTCCCAATTGTTTTGTCTGAGCCCACAGTCAGTTGTGATTGGGCCACTGCCTTTTCTTTTGAGTCCTCAGAGAAAAGTACTTGGTATTTCATCTTAGAAGGGATGCCAATTTTATATGACCCCTTTCACATCTAAGTTCCTGGAGATGTCAAAATATCCCTGATGATGTGTGAAGAAATTGTTCCTGTGCTTTTGTGACATCTTGCTTAGGCTAGAGCTTATGTGTCTCACATGGACTCTTTCTCCCTTATTTTGCCCTAAGAATGAACTTCAGCTGTCATTGCTTCTCAAATCTCTAACTTTTTGAAGTCCCACTATCCTATACCCAGAGAATTTAATTCTAAGCTTTGACAGGCTTGGCAGTTTGATAGATAATTTGGAATTAACTGTGTTAGTGGCCAGTAACTGTTTAATATGATTTTTATAGGTGTCCCTGGTGGCTCAGATGGTAAAGAGTTTGCCTGCAATGCGGGAGACNGCCAGGGTTGTTGTGGTTTTAACTTTTACTGGAGTACAGTTGATTTACAATGTTGTGTTAGTTTCTGTTGTACAGAGAAGCGAATCAGTTATACAAACTTACGTTTGTATGTCTACTCTTTTAAAGATTATTTTCCTGTATTGCGCTTCCCTGGTGGCTCAATCAGCAAAGAGTTTGCCTGCAATGCGGGAGACCCAGGTTCCGTCCCTGAGTTGGGAAGATCCCCTGGAGAAGGGAAAGGATACCTACTCCAGTATTCCTGCCTGGAGAATTCCGTGGACAGAGGAGCCTGATGGGCTACAGTCCATGGGGTCAAAAAGAGTCAGACACGACTGAGCAAATAACACTTTAGAGCAAAAAAGAAAAGTAGAAAAAATATATATTGTGTATATCATATAAAAAAGAAAATATGTAGTTTATATTTATATAATATACATATTTTAAACAGAGATTCTCAGTATTTTAGCAAAATATCATCAGGGGATTACAAAAGAGTAGCCTTTCAGTATCCCTCACAGAAATAATGGCTGCCTACCTTATGCACAAAATCCCTCCCGCCTGCCAGTTCGACNGTCTTCTCCAGCACCACAATTTGAAAGCATCAATCCCTCATCACTCAGCCTTCTTTATGGTCCAACTCTCACATCTATTCATGACTACTGGAAAAACCATAGCTTTGACTATACCAACCTTTGTAGGCAAAGTGTTGTCTCTGCTCTTTAATACACTGTCTAGGTTTGTCATATGTCATACCATGTCATGTATCATCTTGAAACTGAACAAAAGTGAGAGGATACAATTGTACCCAGTTGTTTTATTTAAACAGTTTTATTGAGATATAATCCACACACTGGACTCATTTAAAGTGTACAATTCAATGACTTTTAGTATATTCACAAATATACATCACTCTCACACAGTAGCACATTTTTATCACCTCGAAAAGAAAATTTATACTCTTTAGCTATGACCCCTTCCAAACTTCTCTCTCTAACTTCCTTCCTAACCCTGAGAAACAACTAATCTACTTTCTGTCTCCGTAGATTTTCCTATCTGGATTTTCATACAAAGAGACTCCTATAACCTGAGGATCATAGTATCTAACTTCCTTGACTTAGCATAATGTCTTCAAAGTTTATCCAAGTTGTAGCATGTGTTAGTACTTCTTTCCTTTTCATAGCTGAATAATATTATATTGTTTGGATGTACCATGTTTTGTTTATTCATTAATCCATTGATGGTCATTTGGGCTGCTTCAGTCTTACAGCTATTGTGAACAAGGTTATGATAGACATTTATCTATGTGTATCTTTGTGAGTACATATGTTTTTATGTCTCTTGACTATTTACCTAGGAATGGAACTGCTGTATCATATGGTAATTATCTTTAATCATTTGAGGAATTGCTGAACTTTCAAAGTAGCTGTACCATTTTACCTTCTGCCTTCATTGAATGAAGATTTTGGTTCCTCCGCATATTCACCAGTAACTGTTTTATCTGACTTTTTTGTTTGGGCTATCCTAGTGGGTAGGATGTTTTTAACACCCTAGTGGGTGTTATAGTCACCTAGAGGTGCCAGAACTATATTTACATGATCATGAAAGACTACATGTCATTGTCTCTCAACTCCTTCTTGGAAAAGAAAAGCAGATCTGACCAATCACAGAAAAAGCTCAAGCCAAAGAAAAAGTCAAGGGCAAGGCAGCTAAAAACATAAATAAATTCTATCAGACACATGGGCTTACCTTTAAAGACTATTTATGTAATCTGCATGTCTACACATCTTTACAGTTTAACATGAAACTTTTGGAAATTCCTTTCATTAGCTGGTTTCAGTTGCAAAATGGTAGTCATCAAATATGCCCCTTTACCTCCACTCATCTTCATTTCCTACTCTTTTATCCAAAGTTACTTGTGAATGTGAAAAAGTTAATTCTCTGAAGTCCCATACTACCCAGCTTTCACGATTATGAGGCAATTTATTTTTTCAATATAAATTTTTTTTTACTGAGCATCTCCTATAGCCAGACTCTAGTTATAGAAACTGTTGGAGCTCCAGTTTTGAACAAAATGAGATAAAATCCTTGCCACCTTAGGACTTATAATGATAAAAAAGTCAATCAATCACACAAATAAGTCATAAATCTACACCTGTTCTAAGTGCCACAGGTACTTAATTCAGGGGTTTTCAAAAATGGTGAGTGCAGAAAAAGTTGGGAAGTGGGTTGGTAGACAAACTTTATTTGCTGGGAATGTGTGTAACAGTGAGATGCTGGATTTATGGCAGCAAATTAAGAGTTTCATTCTATCTCAACTTTTCTGTCAGACCAGACCATTCTAAAAAATAACTTCTAGTGAAGCTTCTGGGAGTTCAGAAAACAAAAATATAGTGTATTTTTCCTTATAGGAAACAAAAATAATTTTACTAAAAATTTTTAAAATAATAGTTATTTTACTGTTACTAAAGTTCATAACCTGTTAAACATGTCTGTTGTGCCTGTTAGCCTCTCTACCAAACTACATCAAAAATTCAAATATGTTTAGATGGACTTGATTATATTAAATCTATTTTTTATATTTTTTCTTTATTTCTTATTTCAAATTCTACTTATTTTTCCAGGCATTTGTTGTACCATTTGTTTTATTATGTTAGATGTTTATTTCACAAAATCTATGGCCCTTTTTTGATCATTTGTGATTTTCTCTTACTTTATCTACAAGTAGATTTAAAGCTCATTATTAAAGCAAAACAATTTCTCAGCTATTTCTGATTGGTATGAGAATAAACAGATTTGATCTTTTATAAGTTTATATCAAGGTTTAATTTGACCTTTAATTTATATGCCTATAATTTATTGTTGAAACAGGATTATTTGGAAGAGTAGGCTTCCAAATGAGTTAAGTTTACCTGGATTTTACCTGATTTAAGTACTTCTTAATGTATGATGTTGTACAACTGATAATAAGCTCTGAGGTCAAATCTGAGCTTGAATCCAGACTCTATTACTATTGGTGTTATTTTCAACAAATTATTGAATCCCTCTGAACCTTAGTTCTTTCATCTCCCCAAAATTTAAAAATATAACACCTTGGAAGATTTTTAGCATTAAATAATAGAATTTGTATAAAACATTTTATGCATTTGGTAAAAAATATTATTAAAAGGTAACCTGTTTAATAATTATTTTGTTTTATATTTCCACCACTTTAGATTCATCTGGGATGCAAGAAAGGTTATTTTATCCCTCCCAGGAAACTTACCAGGCATTTTTTAAGTACAAAGCCTTCTTGACCAATGAGAAAGGTAAGCAGTCCCTTTTGTGTTACTTGGATCTGAAGCCCAGCTTCTTAAGAAATCAAATCCAGCTGATTAGCCATCAAGTAATGGAGAAAGGTGTATGATGAAATGTTAAGGTTTGTTTTATTTTATTGAAGGAAAAAAGATGAAAAGATAAAGGCAGCTTGTCCATGGGTGGATGCCTGGAATCTGAAGAATTCTAGGAATTTAGCGGGTAGAGCCTGGAGCCTGCTCAGAGGGAGATGGTAAGGTGCCACTAATTGAGGGCAGCTGCTTAGGGGGCCTTCTGGAGGCCCTAGGTCTATGCTTGGCAAACAAAATCTGCTTATCTTCTGGGTACGGAGGTGTCAGTGGCACCAAGAAACAGTCAGAGAGTGATGGTGGGTGACCAGTTCACTTCCAAGTCACAGTAGAACTGAAAGCAGCATCAGCAGTGTGGTAGTCACAGCCCGAAAGACCCAAAGCGCCTCCCTGCCAGGGAGTTAGAAAGTGATAGAGCACTTTAAGGGCCTGTGAATTTTTGAAAAGTTCCAAGGGAAAGGAAAGATCACCACTAGAAAAACCATCAAGGCTGGACTTTGCGCCACAATATTTTTCTTTTCTACTGGAGGGTGAGAAAGTGAAACATCTTGCACTTTTGTAATTAAAAAGAAGGGGGGAATACTTTAACTGAAGTATAATTTACTTACAATATTATATTAGTTTCAGATTTACGACACAGTAATTCATTATTTTTATACATTAAGAGGTGATCAACCACGGTAGTCTAGTTGCCCTCTGTCATCATACAAAGTTACTACGATATTATTGAATATGTTCCCTATGCTACAATTACGTCTCCATGACTTATTTTACGACTGGAAGTTTGCACCTCTATGTCTCCATCTATGTCACCCATGTGCCACCCCCTTCTTTCCTTTGGCAACCAACAGTTTGCTCTCTATAACTGTGAGTCTGTTTCCCTTTAATGTTTTGGCATTTGTTTGGTTTTTAGACCCCATATGTAAGTGAAATTTATGGCATTTGCCTTACTCGGCTTCACTTATTTCACTCAGCACGGTGCCCTCTAAGTTCACCCATATATGGCACATTTTCTTTATTCACACATTTACCAATTGCTTAGGTTGCTTCCATATCTTGACTATTTTTTCAAAAATTGTAATGAACATTGGTGTGCGTATATCTTTTCAAATTAGTGTTTTCATTTTCTGCAAATAAATAACCAGAAATGGAATTACTGGAATATATGGTAGTTCTATTTTTAATATTTTGAGGAACATCCGTACTATTTTCTATAGAGGTTGTACCAATTTACATGTTCACCAACAGTGCACAAGGTTTTCCTTTTCTCCGCATCTCCAACAAAACTAGCGGTTCTTGTCTTTTTGATAATAGTAATTCTAAATGTGTGTGGTCCTTTGACCATTTTTAATTGATTTTTACATTGAGTTATACGAGTTTTTTGTATATTTTGGATATTACTCTCTTATCAAATATTGTTGTTGTTTTTCAGTCACTTATTCGTGTCCTACTCTTTGCAACCCCATGGACTGCAACACTTCAGGCTTCTCTGTCCTTCACTATCTCCCAGAGTTTGCTCAAACACCTGTCCATTGAGTCGGTGATACCATCCAACCATCTCATCCTCTGNTATTACTCTCTTATCAAATATTGTTGTTGTTTTTCAGTCACTTATTCGTGTCCTACTCTTTGCAACCCCATGGACTGCAACACTTCAGGCTTCTCTGTCCTTCACTATCTCCCAGAGTTTGCTCAAACACCTGTCCATTGAGTCAGTGATACCATCCAACCATCTCATCCTCTGTCATCCCCTTCTCCTCCTGACTTCAATCTTTCCCAACATCAGGGCCTTTTTCCAATGAGTTGCTTCTTTGCATCAGGTGGTCAAGGTATTGAAGTTTCAGCTTCAGCATCAGTCCTTCCAACGAACATTCAGGGTTGATTTCTTTTAGGATTGACTGGTTTGATTTCCTTGCTATTCAAGGAACTCTCAAGAGTCCTCTCCAATGCCACAGTTTGAAAGCATCAATTCTTCAGTACTCAGCCTTCTTTATGGTCCAACTCTCACATCTGTATATGACTACTGGAAAAACTGTAGCTTTGACTATAAGGACTTTTGTCGGCAAAGTGATGTCTCGGCATTTTAATACACTATCTAGGTTTGTCATAACTTTCCTTCCAAGGAACATGCATCCTTTAATTTCATGGCTGCAGTCACCATCCACAGTGATTTTGGAGCCCAAGAAAATAAAGCCTGTCACTGTTTCCATTTTTACCCCATCTATTTGCCTTGAAGTGATGGGACCAGATACCATGATCTTAGTTTTTGAATGTTGAGTTTTAAGCCAGCTTTTTCACTCTCCTCTTTTACCCTCGTTAAGAGGCTTTTTAGTTCCTCTTCACTTTCTGCCTTTAAAGTGGTATTATCTGCATATCTGAGGGTGTTGATATTTCTCCTCCGGTCAACCTTGATTCCAGCTGTAGGGTTAGTCACTAGATTTCATTCATGTTTATTCTAAGGGTCCTTTAAGCGACTATTGTTTTGCTGACCCCAGAGTAGGTCAGCCTATGCGTGGGCCCCTCCTTACTGCAGGTCACTCTGCTGGGGACAGGATTCTTGTCAATATGTCTCCATCTCTCTTACTCTTCTCTGTGTGGTCCTTTATCATTGGTCGTACAAAAGTTCTTCAGTCAGCTCTCAGGTCTCCTTCAGGAGAAATTGCTCTATTTGTAGGTATAGATTCAGTGTCTCTGTGGGAGGAGATGAGTTCAGGGTCTTCCTATGCCAAAATAAAAACCCCCAAGTGACATTGTTTATACTCTAAGTAATGCAAAGCAACTTATAGCTATTGCACATATCTGAAAAAATGAACAACCATTAACCATTTGATAATTAGAAAGTGCCTATACACTATTTTGGCAACATCATNGGAGGAGATGAGTTCAGGGTCTTCCTATGCCAAAATAAAAACCCCCAAGTGACATTGTTTATACTCTAAGTAATGCAAAGCAACTTATAGCTATTGCACATATCTGAAAAAATGAACAACCATTAACCATTTGATAATTAGAAAGTGCCTGTACACTATTTTGGCAACATCATTGAAATAATAAATGCATATATGTTATTGTTATTATTTCATATTTGTGAGTCTTTTTTTCAAATAAAATCCTGTGCTTTAGAAAGCAGGCACAAACCATAGGAGGCCTGATTCTCCTCCAATCTCTTCTTCAATCCTTCCTTTTCCCTCTTCCTATATATATCTTTCTCTGCTTGTTTCTCTGTCCCTCCTTTGCATTTTCAATTCTTCTTTCTCTTTTCTCCAGATTCTGGCTCTTCTTCAGTTTCTCCTCTTTCCTTGTTATCTCTTATGATATCTTTTACAATTACCAACCTCCCTATTCCCTATTACAGCTCTATTTCCCACTCACCTTCCTTCTTGCCACCCTTGCCATGAACCTCACTCCACTTCCCTGCCTTGCGTGTGTTTCTCAAAATAGACTTTTCTTTAAATAGAGACAATGATCTGGATCTATGTTTCCCTAATTTGTCTACAAGGGAAATCTCATCACTCAGACCATTGTAAGTGGGAAGTATCAAATGTAAGCACTTGAATATCTTGTTTTCTGGACAATGATTCTGAAATCTGCATATGTCTCTGAAAAAAACTTCATGTTTGAGTTAAAAGTGTCAATAAAATGTACAAAATCTTTTTTTAATAGTTTATCTTTCAGGTTAAAAAAAAAAGACATGGTCACTGGTAACAGACTGTGTTCTTTGGTGCTAAGCTCAAGAAGCTGAAAGAAGGCACATATTCAGATAAAATGTCTTGTGAAGCAAAGGCATAACACCTCAGTGTAATAAGATGATGTATTAAAATAGCTGAAGTAGAAAAAAGTATATGTAATATTCCGCCTACCTAAGTAATTATGACTTACCATTTCTTTTACTGCTTAGCTTCAAGGCCTGACCTTGTTTACCCTTGGCACTTCCATTCTAGAAGCAGAAAGAGCATTGTGTGGGCTGAGGACAGGCAGCAGGACTCCTGACTCTTACAACAGTGTTGATTTGAATAAAAGGCCACAGCGTTTCCTTTTGCTCTTTTAAGGACTGGTCATATTTTTCTGAGAGGCTAATCAACCAGAAAAGTGGAGTCAGTTCATGCCCGTGCAGTGTACTTTTCACCTTGAGACCTTTTAATCAAACCCCTAACAGGAACTTAGGAAACATTTTCTAACAAATAAAATGAGTCCCTGTGAACAGAAAGTTCCCAATGAAGAGGGATAATTCAAGTAGAGAAGAAAAATGTGAGAGAAGAAAGCTTGTGCTTTCCTGTCCCTGTTGTTTACTTTTAAGGCAAGCAGTGTTATTATGACAACCTCATGATTCAGGGTAAGAGGATGCAGCCTCTTCTGTTGTGAAATTTGAAAAGAAGGAGTTTCTGACATTCAAAATATTACTCATCTTTGCCTTGTCTGATATTCCGCAATTAGACAGTCATTCCTTTGGATAAACCGATCTCCTGTGAGCTGAATAGAATGGATAAATCAGTAAAACACACCTGAGGACAATTTCCCAAAGAACTGATTCTGCATCAGCACTGTCCAATAAAAAGCTGAGTCCTACACAGTTTTAACTTCTCTAGGAACTACATTAAAAAAGTAAAATAAAGCAAACAGGTAAAACTATTTTAGTAATATATTTTATCTAATCCAATGTAGCCAAAATATTATCATTCAAACATGTAATAAACATAAAACATATTAAAGAACCATTTTACTTTTTTGTGCCAGACACAAAAGGACAAATATTGCATGAGTCAATATACATGAAGTATCTAAAATAGCGAAATTCATAGAGACAGAAAGTAGAATGGTAGCGGCCAGGGACTTAGGAAGAAGGAATAGGTAGTCATTTTTTAACAGGCAAAAAGCCAGTTTGGGGTTATAAAAATTTTCTGCAAACAGTGGTGTTTATAGTTGCATAAGATTGAGAATTACTTAATGCTACTCATCATATTACTTAATGCTAGTGGGCTTCCCCAGTAGCTCAGCGGTAAAGAAGCCATCTGCAATGCAGGCTATGTGGAAGACACGGGTTCGATCCCTAGATTGGGAAGATACCTTGGAGTAGAGAATGGCAACCTACTCCAGAATTCTTGCCTGGGAAATCCCACGGACAGAGGAACCTGGTGGGGTCACAAAGAGTTCACGCACACACATGTATGTGGCTACTTCCCTCCACATCCACATCCACTAAACATGTACTTTAAAATGGTAAATTTTATATTGTGTATATTTTTACCACAATGAAAAAAGAAAGAAAATATGCTACTATGAACTCTCTGTTAATATCTAGCCTTTCTGCTTTGAATTTATTTCCTTTACTTTGGGAAGAATAGCTTCTCTGTATTGCTTCATGAGCATAGTTTAGGAAGTATAGTTATATTGTTAATTACAAAAGTACACCTTATCTGCTATATGGTTGAGTGGTAGGTGGTTTATGCAACAATAAGTGGGTTTAGCTTTCACTTGCAATTAGAAGTGCTAAAAGCAACTGAGTCTCATTCAGAAGCAACAGCTGAAAATTAGATTCCTATTACAGAAATGGGTATGCTTGAAAAGGAGAAAAACAACTCAGAGCAGTTAAATAATTTTATAATATAATACATGAAATTCTGGCTTATGATGAGGCTTAAAAACGCTTTATTAGTAGTAAATGAGCAAAAGGAATTGCCAGTGTTTTCTGTAATGACTCCCACTAGTGCGGCACACAGCCTATCAAGATATTTGGACATCAGAAATGGGAAAAGGGGACCATTTTTCTAATTTAAAACTCAATTAATTCATAGATATTACTGAGTTTTAGAATAATCTAATCTTGAAATTCAAAGGTGAAAGAATCCTTATGTTTAAGGGCAAGAGACTAAATTCCCAACTTCTCTATGACTGCATGCTTTTAGCCCTTAAAGACACTAAAAGTGATCATGGAAAGTCCATGTATAGCTGTTGGCAATGCCTGTGTTCAAATTCCAATGCCAACATAATTAAGTGTAAAGTGTTAAGAAGTTGTTTAGACTCTTTGAACCTCTGTTTACTCACCTATAAAATGGGAAATACTTACTTTTCAGAATTGCCATGAGGATTCAAGATAATTTACATGCAGTATCTAACACTGATAAATGAACACATTTTTACTTTTCTTTTAGAAGTTAGATGAAGGCTTATTCAACCTCTGGACCTAGTATAACCAATAATAATATAACTATCACTTTATAAAAACTTTTATTGGAGTGTATTTGATTTACAATGTTGTGTTAGTTTTCAGTATGGCCATAACACTGCCTACTGATGGAACATTAATTTTTTAAGTATATACATGAAATTATATTCCAATACAAAATTAAAAGTTCAAAAGAAAAAAATAAGGATATACATGAATTGCTTTGCTAAAGAGTTAAGATGGTCTCAAAAGGGAATTACAGTTAGGAAGAAAAAAGTACACATTCAAAAAAAAGGTTAAAGTTCTTTGACTTCTTATAAATGTAAAGTGAAAAGAGTGAAAGTGTTAGTTGCTCAGTCGTGTCCGACTCTTTGTGAACCCGTGGACAGTAGGCTGCCAGACTCCTCTGTCCATGGAGTTCTCCAGGCAAGAACCCTTGAGTGAGTAGCCATTCCCTTCTCCAGGGAATCTTCCCAACCCAGAGATCGAACCCCTGTCTCCTGCTATGCAGGCAGATTCTCTACTGTCTGAGCCACCAGGGAAGCCCCAACTGTAAAGTAAGATTAGTTAAAATGTAAATGATCTGACCCAAAGTGTCCATCTTCCACCACCCTCAGGATTATGTCTCATTTACAGAGTGGTCCCTTAAGTTTTTAAATTTGAATTTCCAATTCCTTTCCCTTGGGGAACCACTAGCTCATCCTATAGCAGGAAAGCTCTTCTTACAGACCATTCTTCCCTTGACCCAGTATCAGGTCCCAGTGTAGATCAACAGGCTTGCGGTCTCATCAGAAGGCTTCGGCCAGATGGACAATAGCCCCCATTATCTTTATACAGGTGGGGTGAGAATGCCCTCAAACACTGTTGGAAAGCAGGTTTGGGATCCTCTGGTTTGAGCTTCTTTTCTATATTCTTGCCAATGTGAACCCTAGGTCTCCCAATTCTTTAATTTTTATCAAGTTGTCCTTAAAGTAAGCACACCTATGTAAAACTCTCATTAATCATTTTCAGACTACGTAGTCACTGTAAGCTAAATTATTATGTCCCAAAATTAATATGTTAAAGCCTAACCTCCAATATGTATTTGAAATAAGGAATGTACACAAAGGTTAAGATTATACAAAGTCATAAGAATGGAGCCCTAAATCTTGTGAGATTAATATCCTTCTGGGAAAAGACACCACAGAGTTCATTCATTGAGCCTTGTTGCCCTCTGCCAACCAGGAAAGGCACTCTCACCAGAAACATATCAACCTGCACCTTAATCTTGGACTTTCCAGCATCCAGAATGTTAAGAAATCAAATTTTTATTAGGTAAGCCACCTGATCTGTGGTGTTTTGCTGTGATAGCCCAAGCCAACCAATACAGTAGTTTAATTCCATATTAAGAAAGAAAATACTTATCAATTAGTATGGGATTGCCATATCTTTTGAGCCAAATGGTCCTATTTATTCTGGAGAAGAAGTATTTAGTTTTCTTTTGCTCGAGATTTGATTTNTCCATCTCTCTGCCCCCCAGCCCCGCCTCGCCCTGCCCCTTGCCCCTCAGGCCTGGCTGGGGGCCTGCCTGCCCCCTCCGTCTGCCTGCCCCCCAGCCCCGCCTCGCCCCTGCCCCTTGCCCCTCGGGTGCTGCATCCTACCAGGGGAGGGGGCTCCCTCTGCTGGCTCCTCAGCCTTCTCTGGTCTGATCTGCAGGGAAAAGGCAGGGGTGAAATCCACCCGAGATTTCTGGCCTCTTCACCCACATTCCCCGGGTTTCCCGAGGGGCATCACCGATCTGTGTGCCCAGCACCTGCCACAGGTGTGGGCCCCTCACTGAACAGTGGACGCCCGCGGCCAGCAGTGGCTGGGGGACCTAGACTCGGATTCGTTGGGTGAGGATATCACGCCTTCAGGGGACGCGAGGGTGGAAACACCATCTCCAGGCTTGGCAGCCGCCTCCAGCAGGCGGTCTGGGGCAAGGGCCTTGGTCACATCACCTGCCAGGTGTGTGACCCCAACCCGATGAGCTCCCGCTGCATCTTCCACTGCAGATGCCGTGGACTCACTCTCAGAGGCGCTGAGCTGCGTCCCTCCAAACTCACGGGGTCAAGTCCTAACCCCAGAACTTCATGGGAAACCTCATGTGGAAATGTGATTAGCTGGGATGAGTTCACCCTGGGGCAAGCTGGCCCCTGACCCCATATGGCTAGGGTTCTGATCAGTTCAGTTCAGTCCCTCAGTCGTGTCCAACTCTTTGTGACTCCATGGACTGCGGCACACCAGGCCTCCCTGTTCACTGCCAACTCCCGGAGCTTGCTCAAACTCATGTCCATCGAGTCAGAGATGCCATCCAGCCATCTCATCCTCGGTCGTCCTTCTTCTCCTGCCCCCAATCCCTCCCAGCATCAGGGTGTTTTCCAATGAGTTCTTTGCTTTGGGTGGCCAAAATATTGTAGCTTCACCTTTAGCATCAGTCCTTCCAATGACTATTCAGGACTGATTTCCTTTAGGATGGCCTGGTTGGATCTCCTTGCAGTCCAAGCGACTCTCAAGAGTCTTCTCCAACATCACAGTTCAAAAGCATCAATTCTTCAGCACTCAACTTTCTTCATAGTCCAACTCTCACATCCACACATGACCATTGGAAAAACCATAGCTTTGACTAGACGGACCTTTGTTGGCGAAGTAATGTCTCTGCTTCTTAATATGCTGTCATAGGTTGGTCATAGATGAAGAGCAGAAATTTGGACAGAGGGGACCCCTCTACAGTTCAAGGATCAATGGACAGAGATCTCGGCTGACTTAAAGGTGATGGGGTCAAACCACAGACTGACGAGAGGACCCAGGGCTTAGGTGAGATCTTGTGANGACCTTTGTTGGCGAAGTAATGTCTCTGCTTCTTAATATGCTGTCATAGGTTGGTCTTAGATGAAGAGCAGAAATTTGGACAGAGGGGACCCCTCTACAGTTCAAGGATCAATGGACAGAGATCTCGGCTGACTTAAAGGTGATGGGGTCAAACCACAGACTGACGAGAGGACCCAGGGCTTAGGTGAGATCTTGTGATGTTGACAAACTCACAAAACAGCCAGAGGACTTTGAGGGGTGGGTCAAGAATAAGGCTCAAGGCAATCGAAAGGGGGAAGAAGTCCCAGCCTTCTAATTGAGCTGCCTGTGTACAGCAAAATTAATCTATACAACAGAATTTTCACCTTATAGGCCAAAGATTTAAGGCAATTAAATTTAGCAGCCGACCTGGGTCAAGTTGGGTGAGTAATAATTCCGACTATGGTTTCCTCTTTATATGAGTCTCCACACCCTATGACATTAATATGAAGTGGTCTTGCAGGATGGTCCATAACTCCTGGCATCTACAGTAATTCACTTTAGAGATTATCAGGAGGGCGTTCTCTGGCCGCGGACGGGCTGCTTTCCAGGCTGCTACAGGCTCCCCTGCAGCAAATCATCATAATTTGGTGACTATTTATCCACCTAATGAGATCGATCCATCTTTCTCTCCCATCAGGTATGCAAACTAAATACCAGAACAATATTCTCGGTTAGAGAACTATGATCTTTGTGATGTTAAAGTCTAGGACAAAAGTAGATTTAGAAAATTCTTTCCTTTTCCTCAAACAAAGGAAGGACAAATACATTTCCCCTCCCCTTAGTTTGGTCGCAGTCACCCACCAATGCCATGAATTCTCCCCACCAAATACCATGATATTTGAAAGAAGAGAGGGACTCCCAAAACAAAATTCTTCAGTCGCTGCAAGAGATGAGACTGAACTGTTTGTTTTGTGTGTTTCAGTGGATAAGTGAGCTAATGTCTTCATTTCTAGTTCCTGACTCCAGTTTCTGCCTCTGGGGAGCTTAGGCAGGTGAGACCATACCTGGGCACTGCCCAAGGGCAGAGCAGTCGGAAGTGGAGTGGTGTGCCTGCTACCCCGGAGGCAGGTGCTTTGCACACATGCTCACATACGCATCCATGACAGAACAGGTATTCGGAGTTTTNAGTGTGTTGTAGGAGACAGAAAAAGAAACCTATAATCAATATACAACTTAATAAATACCATTCTTTAAGTATATCCAAATAATTAGTAACAATCAGACCCAAGAAGAATTCCCAGAGCAGGTAAGGTTAAAGCTGAGTCTCAAAATACAAGCTCATTAATCAGAGAAGGACATTTCAATTCTTATGTGTAAAAGAATGATAGAATTCAGAAGTGTAGGATGTCCACAGAGAGGAAATCTGTGTGGAAATCTGACTGACTCCATCAGTCAGAAGGAAAGTACCTTTCCATGGGACTGAAAGGTACTTTGACACCCTACCCTATTGTGAAAGGCATTTGGTAAGGTTACTGATGAGGGAACATAGGGAAGGTTGAGTCCTAAAGAGAGTTAGTAGGTGAGAATTGCATTTAGTTAAAATTGACCTTGAAAGTCACTTATACTCATAAAGTTTTCATTTGTAAAAATGTGATCCTATGTGGTGTTCTTAGGCACAGTAAGGCCTGAAACCAACTAAATTTCCTACAGGAAGCAATAGGTAAAGCTGACAAGCAGATTATCTGCTCATTTAAATCTTTCTACTTTTAAGATGACTATAAAATCTTTCGGATGAATTGTAGGGTGTGGGGAGAAAGTCAGGAACAGTTCTTACTGCCTTACAGGGGTTATCAGATTCTGATAAACCCCTTGGTCTTTAAGACTAAGCCTCTGTGACAATAATATAAGCCAATTAGATGAATGATTTACTATGTTGAATAAATTCATTTGACACAGACTATATGAATATATTTTACAGACATAGAATATATATTAACAAACTACAAACTCAAAATCTATGATAATTTACCATGAGTCAAATCACATTTGTCTATTAAAGAAAAAAGGCAAACTTATGTTTGAGACAAATTTAAGTTTACCAAGAATAAACTTAAAGTTCTGAATAACTTTTTTTTTTAATTTTTAATTTTTATTTTTTCATCTCAGGTGTACATGAGTTCCCAATCTTGAACCCCCCCTCACCTCCCACTCCACATCAACTCTCTGGATCATCCCCGTGCACCAGTCCCAAGCATCCTGCATCCTGAACCGAACATAGACCGATGCTTCGTTTCCCACACGACAGCACACATGTTTCAGTGCCATTCTCCCAAACCTTCCCCCCCTCTCCCTCTCCCTCAAAGTCCAAAAGTCCATTCCATGCATCTGTGTCTCTTTTGCTGTCTTGTATACAGCTGAATAACTTTTTGATTAAATGATCATGATAGAAATACAAAATTTTCATTAAAGTGTCATTGAAGCCTCTACTTGAAAAATACTCTGCTGGCAGTTAGTTGCTAGTGTACTTGGCAAAAAACTATTTTTTTGTTTAAAATAATTTCCTATAATGTAGCTTTTTACTAATTCAGCCTGACTGTCTCTCAGACTGCCCCTCCTACTTCTGTAATATTAATTTAAGTAGGTCCCATTTCACTGTTGTAGCACTCTTCATCTCCAATTAAAAATGATATTATACAAATCAAATGAAAAATAAAGCACAGACTGCAAAACTAAGTTGAGATGCATAAAGATTGTTGATAATGTGTAAACACATATAAATAGAATACCATGCTGTTTTGTTTAAGAGGACTTATTTTGACTGATAGATGGCTCATTTTATGAGTATTGAAAGATGGGCTGAAATCTTCCAAAAGTCATTTTTATTTTTCCAAATAACTTGAAGCTACTGACACAAGATGTAAAATGAATTAGAGGTAGACACTTTCAAACAACAAACATAGAGATAAGGTGTTAGAATAAAGTATCTATTTTGTCTATGTTATTTATCTTTATCTTGGTGCTTTTTAAATTAATTGTAGTGAAATAATGGAAATAGGAAATTAGCATTAAAAGAAGAACTTGGTGTCTAGAGTAAATATTTATTGGATGCCTACCATTTAATGATACCAGGCACTTTGCAGAGAGCATATCTTCATAAATACATTCAAAATAANGTATCTATTTTGTCTATGTTATTTATCTTTATCTTGGTGCTTTTTAAATTAATTGTAGTGAAATAATGGAAATAGGAAATTAGCATTAAAAGAAGAACTTGGTGTCTAGAGTAAATATTTATTGGATGCCTACCATTTAATGATACCAGGCACTTTGCAGAGAGCATATCTTCATAAATACATTCAAAATAATAATCTGTATATTTTTAAAAAGAAACATTTTATTATATTCCCTGAAGGCTTCCTTTTTCATTTAGTATGTCTGTATATATCACCTTCCTCTACAAAAGTGTTTAAAGTTGCCAGTTTCTGAGGCTACTTGAAGGCACATATGAAAATAATACTTCAAGTAAATATATATTGTATAGATTCCACAAACATGGATGCAAACAAAACTGCTATTGGATTCTGAAAAGAAGAAACCATTTCTGTCTTTGAGGATGAGCAAACTCTTAAAGGACTCAGTGCCATTTGAATCCGACTTCAAAGGATAAATAGGCTTTTAATAAAGGGAATTGCAGAGACAATATATATCAGATTCCAGAGACAGCTTGCTTAAAGGGAATAAGGCAAATGACCACTAGACACATCTGAGTAGAGAGAATGTACTTGCCTCTTGTTGACGCTGGTTGATTAATTGGTTAGTTGCTTGGCTGATTGGTTGGTTGGTCAGAAGAGGGGGCAAAGAGATGAACCATTCATTTATTATACTTTTTAAGCACTGAGTTCAAGAAAGGAAAATGATGAGATTAAAAGGAATAATGCGGAGAAGGTGGACTTAAAAACCAGAGGTCAGGAATCATACTAGAACAAGTCTCTTCAGAACCTTCATTCTTTTCTTCTAAAATGAAACTAGTTACTATTTTCTACAAAACTTACCTAAGACAGCATATGTTGAACACCTAGCTCACAGTTCTGAGTGATTTTTCCTATTGGAAAGAAACAGGATAATGAAAGACTTTGAATGAATGTTAATAAAAATAATAATTTTACTGAGTGCTCATGATGTACCAAGCTCTGTTTTAATCATTTGACACTGTGTTAATTTACAAGAGATTGAAGGGGTGAATTTCCCAAGGTCACAGAGCTAGATTCAGGATTTGGACATCAGAAACAGCACTAACACAGGGGTGGAGACGAAGGCTCTGGGGTCAGGTTGCTTGGGTTGAATCCTCCCAGCATCAACATTGTCCTGTATGACTTTGTCTAGTAATAATCGACGGAAGGCCACCAGGCTCCCCCATCCCTGGGATTCTCCAGGCAAGAACACTGGAGTGGGTTGCCATTTCCTTCTCCAGTGCATGAACGTGAAAAGTGAAAGTGAAGTCGCTCAGTCGTGTCCAACTCTTTGCGACCCCATGGACTGCAGCCCACCAGGCTCCTCCGTCCATGGGACTTTCCAGGCAAGAGTACTAGAGTGGGGTGCCATTGCCTTCTCCAAATCATTTCTTTGCCTCAGTTTTTTCTTCTTGTGCAAATAGAGTTAATCCATCGTAGGGATGAATCTGTGTTAAACTGTTAAAGCAAAACATGGGCCAGAGTTGCCCTTCCACCCTCTTAACCCACATCATAGTTTGCTGGTACCTGGTCTAGCCAATGCTCAGCTGGGTGACATTTGGAAAATCATTTAACTAACTTTTCTCACCTCACTTTCCCCTTCTGTTATGTCAACATCAGAGCATTATTGTGAAGATAAAATTAACTGATGTGCATAGAAATGCTTCATAAATTCAAACTATTCTAGACTTCTTAGATTTTATAGTATAAGGTCCACAAAGTATAAATTGCTCTAGTGGAAGATAATGTCCATTTCTATTGAAGGGCCACTGATCCCAGGGTCCCAGTGTCACTGAATCTCAGAATTCAGTGATGCTTGAAAAGTTTCCTTCCTCAAATGTACAGGAATCCATGACTGTCCTCAAAAGCTTCCAACAGTTTTTGTTTATTTTTGAGCTCTCCCGTTAAGCCCATTCTTCCTGCTCTGGGTTCTTGTGGGCATTGCATTTTGGAACTGATAAGATACAGAAAGAGTCCGTTGACATGGAGTTAGTAACACATACTGAAAATAAATCAATTGACAGGAAACATTTGCCCATAACAAATATTGATTGAGCATTTATCGTAAGCTACCCAGGTGGTGCTGTTGGTCAAGAACCTGCCTGCCAATGCAGGAGATGGGTCCCAACCCAGGGGGAAGATCCCCTGGAGGAGGGCATGACGACCCGCTCCAGTATTCTTGCCTGGAGAATCTCATGGACTGAGGATCCTTTTGGGCTACAGTCCATGGCGTGACAAAGAGTTGGACACAACTGAAGAGACTTAGCACACACACGCAACAGTATTTGAGGGAATGGTGAGTCCAAGTAGTGATTTTAAGTTACCTAATAGGAACACAAAATGTTTAGTTGAGAAGAAATCTTAGAAGCCAAGTCATCAAATTGCCAATATTTTAGTAAGGCCAAGGAAAAAACTACTTGCTCAAGAAGGCAAAGATATATTTCGAATTAAGAACTTGCAACTTCTAATCTAATGTTCTTTCCAGTGCTATCTGAAATTGGAATTAACTTTCAATATTCTGATGAATAAATTTATAGATCTCCAATGTTACCCCGAGTCATCTAAAAACTTGCTTGAAAAAAATAGATTCAATATGACCTGTTCTTTGTTAATGGCATTAATAGCTTTAGAAACACTGGTGAAGTCTCTACTTTGACTTGATACCATCGTTAGCCTATTGCTGAAAGGTCAAAGTGAGTAGTGGCAATTGAGGTAAACATACCAGACACAGTATGTGTTTATCTCTGCCTATCATGGAAACTCTGCTTAAAATAACTGTAAGGGATTATTTTTTTTTAATGATACGGACCTTCACCCCAAAAAAGAGAAAGAGCAAAGGAAACAACAGTTGATGGAAGGTAGCAACAAATTTCTGGGAGAAAAAAATGAGGGGATAAGCAGATACTCAATTAGCAGAGTGGAGAGCTCAAAATCTAAAGTGACAGCAATCAGGCTATGGAGAACCCAAAAGCAGAAATTGGAGAGTGAGTCCCGGGTTTCCCAGGTGCCTCGAACAGTAAAGAATCCACCTGCAGTATGGGAGATCTGGGTTCAATCCCTGGGTCAGGAAGATCCCCTGGAGAAGGGCATGGCAACCCACTCCAGCATTCTTGCCTGGAGAATCCCATGGACAGAGGAGCCGG
>SJYA01000589.1:1241576-1273352 GCA_006410615.1 Neotragus moschatus
AAAAAAAAAAAAGTGCTTCAAGAGACTCAAATGAGAAAAGCAGAATTTGAAACTAAAAGTTACTACCTGGAAAAGAGTCATGATTACCTACATATCACATTGGCAGATATTTGCACGTGAAAAAGTTAGAAGAATAAAATGATGTTGAGAAGCTAATGCATAACATTAGAAGTTATCTAATTTTTCATTCTCAGTCTTCATACTAAGAAATAATGACCAGTTGGATATTACAAAGTGAATAGTAAGTGGTAAGCTAACTCAGGGCTTCCCTGGTGGCTCAGACAGTAAAAAAATGCGGAAGACCAACAATGCAGAAGACCTGGGTTCAGTCCCTGGGTTGGAAGATCCCCTGGAGGAGGACATGGAAATCCACTCCAGTATTCTGGTCTGGAGAATCCCCATGGACAGAGGATCCTGGAGGGCTGCAGTCCATGGGCTCGCAAAGAAGCGGACACAACTGAAGCGACTAAGCAGCAGCAGCAGGAGCAAGCTAACTCAGATTAACCAGCAATTTTCTCTCTGGAAAGCAAGTGTGTGCTGGAAAGTAAACCGTGCTTCAGTAAGAGCACGTGTAAGAAACAGAGAAGCAAAGATATATACATGTCTGAGATACAGGGTTTATATTCAAAATTTCTTTTCTCATTCTTTCCTTTCACATTTTGATTCAGAAACCAAATATGCTCAGTCTAGATACATAAGGATTAGGTGACTGCTGTAAGCTGAATTAACACGTTTGGGTAGGTTGGTTACGTATTAGGGAACTGAGAATGAGGATGGCCATATCTAAAAAGGTAAGAGAAAGATACAAATGAGAAGAACAGACTCATATAACTATGGTGACTGCTGCCCTCTCTTCTCTCTACACAGTATCTTCAAGCAGATAAACATTTCTTGCTTTTGTTTTTTTTAAATAAAGAGTATGTCATAAATTATTAGAACTACTGAATGAGTTCAGTGAGGTTGCAGGATACAAGATCAATATTAAAAAAATCAATTGTGTTACTATACTCTTGCAGTGAACAATCTAAATATGAAATTAAGAGAGCAATTTCATTTACAGTAACATCAAAAAGAATAAAATAGCAATAAATTTAGCAAAAGAAGTGCTAAACATACTCTGAAAACTACAAAATATTATTGAAATTAAAGAAGATGGAAAATACAAACACTCCCCAAACTGATCTACATAATCATTATTAGAATCTCAGCTTTTTTCTAGAAATTGGCAAACTGAGTCTATACATCTGTGGAATTACCAGAGACACAGATTGCCAAAACAAACACACTTTCCAATTGCAAAANAATATTATTGAAATTAAAGAAGATGGAAAATACAAACACTCCCCAAACTGATCTACATAATCATTATTAGAATCTCAGCTTTTTTCTAGAAATTGGCAAACTGAGTCTATACATCTGTGGAATTACCAGAGACACAGATTGCCAAAACAAACACACTTTCCAATTGCAAAACTTACAAAACAACAGTAATCAAGATATGCGGACCAATTAAATACACTTGAATGTCCAGAAATAAAGTCATGTGTCTATGCTCAACTGATTTTCATCAAGAGTGCTCAGACTATTTAATGAGAAAAGAATAGTCTTCTCAACAAAGGATGCTGGGTAATTGCATGCAAAAAAATAACGAGAGAAAGAAAGTAATTTAATTCTTATCCCACACAATACACAAAATATTAATTCAGGATATATCAAAGACTTAAATGTAAATGCTCAAACTATAAAACTATAAGACCACACAGGGATAAATCTTCATGACCTCAGATTTGGCAAAGGAATTTTCAATATGACACCACAAAATGAGCAACACTAGTTAAAAATAGATAATTTGAAAATCTTCAAAACTGAAGACCTTTGTGTTTCAGAGGATACCATGAAAAAAAGTAATATTACACAGTGGGAGAAAAAAACTGTGTTGTAAGGTAATCACATCCATGATATGAAAAGACCTTACAGCTCAACAAAAAAAAAGACAAGCAAACCAACTTTTAAGACAGGAAAAGATGTTGAATAGGCATTTCTTCAAGAAAAACATACAAATGGCAAACAAGCGCATAAAAAGATGCTGAAAACCTTTAGTCATCAAGGAACTGCAAATCAAAACCGCAATGAGATGCCAATCCATACCCACAAGCAAAGTGAGAATCAAAAAGGCAGACAATAACAAGCGATGGTGAGGATGTGAAGCAACCAGAAACCTCATACACTGCTGGTGGAATGTAAATAGTGTAGCTGCTTTGGAAAGTAGTTTGACAGTTAGTCAAACAGACTTGCCATATGAAGCAGCATTTCCACTCCTAGGTATATAGCCAACAGAAATGAAAACTTAGGCCCATAAAAACCTGTACATGAACTTTTATGGCAGCATTATTCATAATAGCCAAAAAGTGGGAGCAACACAAATATTCATCAACTGAGAAATGGACAAAGAAAATGTAGTATATCCATGTAACAGAATACTATTTGCCCAGGAAAAGGAAAGGTGTAATTGTACATGCTACAACACCATGCGCCTTGAGACATTATGGTGAGTGAAATAAGCCAGTCACAAAAGTTCACATACTACATGATTCCATTCATATGTAACTCCAGAACAGGCAAACCTATAGAGACTAAAAGTGCAGTTTCTTAGGGCTCAGTGATTGCTTAGAGTTGGGGGCTATGTGTGAAAGAGAGGTGAGAGTTAAAGGGCATAGGGCTTCTTTTTGAGGTGATGCAATGTGTAAAACTGACTGTAGCATACACCTCTGACTATATGAAAAATACTTGAAATCATATACCGTTCATGGGTGGATTATATCCCAATAATGCTGCTTTATAAAAAAAAGTTAATGTATCATATCAATAATCTGAAAGTAAAGAAAATTATACTATAAACTGTCTGATGTGTTATGCACTTTCCTCTTATCCTGCTTTGCTCCAGTCTTTCCAAAATTGTAGCACAATGATTTTTTATAATATTAACAAATTTAAAATTGTCTTTGTGTTCCCAGAGCTTACAGAGAAAGATTAAAACTCCTTAGTTTGGAATTCAAGTTTCCTAACAATCTAGCTTTATATAATCTTCAGAAAACATAGTTAGGGACTTCCCTGGCAGTCCAGTGGTTAAGAGACTGCACTTCCACTGCAGGGAGCCTGGGTTCAATCCCTGGTTGGGGAACTAAGATCCTCGCATGCTGTATGTGACCAACAAATAGGAGGGGAAACATACTTAATTTAAAAGTTATGTGGACACAAGTAAATAATTATAGCCCCACAAAAGGGTATACAGGGAAAAGCAGAAATCTCCTTCTACTTCAAATCCCCAGGGTTCTTTCCTAGAGGCAACCAGCTGCTCATTGCCTGGGTATCTTCTGTAGTTTACCTTGACTCTGCTCTGCACCAGCCTATTCTGATCTCTCCATGAATACTCATACTATTAATATTGTTGTTTCACATACATGAGCTTCCCTGGTGGCTCAGACAGTGAAGTGTCTGCCTCCAATATGGGAGACCCGGGTTCGATCCCTGGGTCAGGAAGATCCCCTGGAGAAGGAAATGGCAACCCACTCCAGTATTCTTGCCTGGAAAATCCCATGGACTGAGGAGCCTGGCAGTACAGTCCGTGGGGTCGCAAAGAGTCAGACACGACTGAGCGACTTCACTTCACTTCACATACATAAAAGTTCTGATTTCAATGAAAGAAAACTATATGCTATGCTTTTAAATTTTTCACCTATAGCACCAAAAAACCAGGACTGTCCACACTGTAGATATCCCAGTAAATATTTGTTGATCAGCAAGATTAGACAAAATTGCTCAAAACAATCTTGGCTCACAGCTGAGAGCAGAGACTAATACTGCAACAAGAGAAAATGTATAGACAGGGACAGAAGTATATGGAAGAAACATTTTCTTGAATGTTTTCAAAAATGCATAGGGATAAAAATGATACATTAACTTCCACTGAGAATAACCAAATTTGATACCGTTCTTCTCATGATTTTGTAGAATTCCTGAGTAAACCATACTCATTTCATGGAAATTCATGGCCAAATAATTGTGCTCATGAAATGTTACAATTACATCCTCTAAAGCAATATATTTTTACCTTTTTTAAACTTTTTAAAATTATTATTATTTTTTTTTTACTTTACAATATCATATTGGTTTTGCCATACATCAGCATGAATCCATCACAGGTGTACATGTGTTCCCAATCCTGAACCCCCCTCCCACCTCCTTCCCTATACCATCCCTCTGGGTCATCCCAGTGCACCATCCCCAAGCATCCAGTATCCTGCATCAAACCTAGACTGGCAATTCATTTCTTACATGATATTGTACATGTTTCAATGCCATTCTCCCAAATCATCCCACCCTCTCCCTCNGACTCATTGGAAAAGACTCTGATGCTGAGAAGGATTGGGGGCAGAAGAAGGGGACGACAGAGGAAGAGATGGCTGGATGGCGTCACTGACTCGATGGGCGTGAGTCTGAGTGAACTCCGGGAGATGGTGATGGACAGGGAGGCCTGGCATGCTGCACTTCATGGGGTCGCAAAGAGTCGGACATGACTGAGCGAATGAACTGAACTGAACTGAACTGAATAGTGGTAGTAGTGTTAGTCACTCAGTCGTGTTTGACTCTTTGTGACTCCACGAACTGTAGCCCAGCAGGCTCCTCTGTCCATGGGATGCTCCAGGCAAGAATACTGGAGTGGGTTGCTATTCCCTTCTCCAGAGGATCTTCATGATGCAGGGATCTAACCTGGGCCTCCTGCATTGCAGGCAGATTCTTTACTGTTTGAGCTATAANTTTGTGACTCCACGAACTGTAGCCCAGCAGGCTCCTCTGTCCATGGGATGCTCCAGGCAAGAATACTGGAGTGGGTTGCTATTCCCTTCTCCAGAGGATCTTCATGATGCAGGGATCTAACCTGGGCCTCCTGCATTGCAGGCAGATTCTTTACTGTTTGAGCTATAAGGAAGAGCCAAAATATTACATTAGTCTCTTTTATATCTATGCTCTTTTTTTTTTTTTAATGCAGGGCACTTAAGGATGCTGTTCAGGCAATCAAGTTTTGGACAGGTTTAACATTTAAATTTTGTTATGTGTTTAGAGCAATTTCACTCTGTGAACTTTCTGTATCTCCATAGATTTATTCTAACTATAGGTTGATTTCATGATGAGCCAAAATAGACTTTTTAATTCTTGTGGTTTTTCAGAATTCAGTTTCTGCGATGTGACAACATCATAGTACTAGTTGCTTCCTATGTTCGAAATAGGCATTCCGGGTTCTTTTTTGAAACTATAACTTTTTCACTAAGTCGTTATAAGCATGTGAACAATTGTTAATGAAGTTTTCACTGGAAAGGAAGGTAAGAATAGAGTGAAGTAGTCACTTTTAGCCTTTCTATTCAGAATAGGCGGAGAACTATGATAGATGAAAAACTATAATCTATTATGTTTTCTGGGAATTTTCTTGGCCTTTCTTGGCCTCAGATTCTCCACTCATAAAATGGATATAAAAATGTCATATTTTATCAAACCTAAGACACCACTGATTGTAACATACAGCATTGTTTTATGTACCACTAAGGAAAACAGAATACTACTTTAACTATAATATACTTTCTTATCCCTTAGAATTCTTGTTTTATACTTATCAGAAAATCTGTTTTAGTTGTTTTATTTAGACATATTTAATCATTTGTTGCACATTTGTCTCTATTATTTTCTGTGTATACAATAATTCTCAATACATTAGAAAAAAAAAGCTATAACCAAATTGAATTCACAGGCAATGGTGTCTGGCTGACAATGATTATAACCCTCCATCAATTTTAGATGCTTCTAAGGTTGGAAGTGTCAATATGTGAAGTCTTAAATTCTATGAAGTGTATAATTCTGTTATTATCAATATAAGTAATTATTGTTATCACTGCTATTATTTTATGGTTATCATTATCAAAAGCATTTGTAAAGCACAAATGAATATATTCCAAAATGAACATCCAAAGATCGTCTGCTTCTCATAAAACCATGAGATAAAGTTAATTTTTGAGTATGGAAAAGAAAATAAATTCTTTTTTCCAACATAATTTTTTTGTGGAAGCTTCTATGGCCTCTTGTCATCGGTAGCACAATAGCCAATTATTTCACTTTCTCCCTGAGTACCTGGAACTATCAGTCTTCCAGGTACCACGGACAGCACCAGTCTTGCATAAACTTCCCTGTAATTAAATAAGCATGAGTACCTTTTACCAGTACCTGTGAGACTGATCTATGGGTAAACCTAAGTGTATAAGCCAAGCCATCCTACTTGCTTTCTTTCAACTACTACCTCCTCCTATGACAGGGAACCTTAAAAAAAATGATAGCTCAATTCTGTCAAGCTTTACAGACTTTAGAGCTTTATATAAATTCCACTGAAGCTACATACTCTAACTTGATGGCCTCATCCTAGCTGAACACTGCACTGAACTACTTCACAGTCAATAGAAGTATCTTTGGAATTGTTTGGCATGTGCTTCCTCTCTGTGATTTATTTTTGGTGGCTCATAATGCATGGCATACAGTACTGCAGAATTTATTTCTCCAAGTTCAGTAACCTTCCCAGTTCACTCAACCAAATAAGAATAACATGAGACCACATAACATAAAAATAAATTCCTTGGTGTGATCTTTGCAAGCATGAAAAATGTTTATAGCTCATCCTTAAACTTCCTTTGTCTATGTCATGAATACAAACCCAACCTGTTAAAACTCATCACTTTTGCTTTTTCAATAAAAATAAGGATGGATCATTAACAGAACAAAATAAGAAAAGCCAGGGTCTACTGTTGTCAAGAATAGTGTGTGTATTCCTGTTTATGAGCATCAAATATAAAATTTCTAAAAATCAACATGTTTAAAATTTCATGTGTTTTCCACAATTTGAGATACTCAATGACTTGAGACTTACTTTATCTTCTCAACTTGTAGCTTCCTAAGTTGCTTAAGTCTTCCTCTAACTGACCTTGCCACACATCATTCCAAGGGGAGCCCAGAGGCAGCCCAGTATTTTCATCCTGAGATGTGCTCTTATACTGCCCTCTACTGTATCAATAACTTCTACAAGGAAGCCAGGATGTACACAGTGTTTTTATTAACTGAAAAGCAGAAAACCAAATGAAAACTTTATTTTGGGAAGAAAAAAGCACAAAGGTAACATAAAAAGAATAAGTAGTTTTTTTTTCACTGTTATACATTACCCCCAAAATTGCTACTTTAAGTCACCATTACTACTACAGCAACTTTCCAAAATCATGATGAATCATGCTAACTGGAGTTGGCTGTATTTGTAGTGGTAGGAGGAAATTATCTCAGAGTTTTGGATTGTAACTTTTTTGTTCACTCCATGATAAATAAATTAACTAAAATATGAAGTGTAGTATAAAGTCCATAAACTTTGACCTCTGCTCCCAATCTCCTCTTTCTAAATGTCTCCTTTCTCTACTGAGAAAACAAGTTTGTTTATCGCCCCCCGCCCCGCCTTACCTAAAATGAAATGGAATTGAAGATCAATTAATTGCAGTTGTTTACAGTTGGATCTAAGACAAACCTAGACAGCATGTCAAAAAGCAGAGACATTACTTTGCCAACAAAGGTCTGTCTAGTCAAAGCTATGGTTTTCTCAGTAGTCGTGTATGGATGTGAGAGTTGGACCATAAAGAAGAAAGCTGAGCACCGAAGAACTGATGCTTTCGAACTATGGTGTTGGAGAAGACTCTTGAGAGTCCCTTGGACTGCAAGGAGATCAAGCCAATCAAGCCTAAGAAAATCAATCCTTAATATTTCTTGAAAGGACTTGACCATCTGATGTGAAGAACTGACTCATTGGAAAGGACCCCAGTGCTGGGAAAGATTGAAGGCAGGAGGAGAAGGGGACGACAGAGGATGAAATGGTTGGATGGCATCACTGACTCGAAGGACATGAGTTTGAGCATGCTCTGGGAGTTGGTGATGGACAGGGAAGTCTGGCATGCTGCAGTCCATGGGGCTGTAAAGTCCATGGGGACACGACTGAGCAACTGAACTGAACTAAACCGATAGTTGGATCAATTTCACTTTATCAAATGTTCATTCCAATTAAGGCTCGTAATATTGTATTTCTTTCTTCTTGTTTCCATTCTTCCTTCAGCAGATAGTTTTGGGGCATATTCTATGTCTCAAGTATGTCCTGTTAAGAGCTGGAACAAGACTGGTTCCCGTCGTCATGCAACTTATACTCTATGAAGAGATACAAGCATTTAACCAAGATCTACAGGAGTAAATATTTAATTACTTTCGGGAACAATGTTACAAGCAGAACAAATAGTATGTGCAAAGGACTCAAGTTAGAAGGGAACTTGGCACACTCAAGGACCTTAAAAGTCAGTGTGCTAAATAAATGTGCTACATGAGGCTACAGCACAATGAGCTGGGTCATGGTAAGGGTTTTGGCCTATCTTCTAAGAATATTTGGAGACTATTTGGTCATTTTAGGCAGAAGAATGACATGATCAGAATTGTGTTTAAGAGAGATCACTATGCCATCTGTGTGAGGAGAGCCAGAACAAGACTGAATGTAGATTTCTCTCGGGGGATGTTGCCTGAGTGAAATATGATGGAACCTGAAACAAGAAGGAGAGAGTGAACAACCTGGAGCAATTTTTAGATGTGATGGAAGGACTTCATGTATGGTTGTGTGAGGGACTGTAGGGGAGAGGATAGGAGTTGGACATAAGGAAAAAGTAGGTCTGAAGGGAGAAGGTGTGTTATTTCATCATGAGATGTGTTAAGTTTTCTCTGTAATTCAAAGCAAAACTGTCCCTTCCTTAGTCCTCTCCCCTGCTCATACATTACACATGCATGTACATAGAAATCCCAGCATCTCCAAGGAATCTCAGGCACATTTCAGCTATACGTCAGGTAACTGATAGAGAAGACACATCTTCTCTTCACATATATATTGAAATGTTGAGTAGATTTAAATATATACATGTGTAACTGTTTATACATATACCTTTGTTTTTTGTACATATATATGTGCATTTTATGCACTTATGTGTATAAATATGTGTATACGCACACATATACGTATATGTGCGCTGACTCAGTTGCTAATAGGGATTCAGCCCTTCATATAGATCTTACAGTGGGAGACTAGTACACCATAGAACATTTGAGGCAAAAGGCAGAGGTTTGGGATTTATATGATGGGACTACCAGAAACAAAACCTTACATAATTCCACTTTATTCATAAACTCAGCCAGCAAAACAACAAGGAAGCTTCTTTGTACTTTATTCAGTGCCTTGGATGGAAAGGAAATTTTTAAAAAATCAGCTGTGAATGAACTAATGAGAATTATGTTTCTGCTACTCATAACTATAAAAACTGTAAACTGAAATTTAAAATAAAACCTAATTCAGAAATGTTGAAATTCAATGGATGTTGTCATAAGCAAATACAAAACTGCTGTTTACATGTAATCAAGAATTTTGTTTCCACATAAGGAAACAAATAACATGTGAAAGTGTCCATAGATACAACCTACAAGAGAATTAAGACCTAAAAACTGAAGATGATATAACAATCTGAAAAGGATTATAAAATAAACATTGAATGATTAAAGGAGTAAAAGTAAGAATAGACACTATAGTAATATAAAACACCACAAATAAAAAATCTGACAGATTTAAAAATATTAATAACTTGAAAAACTAGTTCTGAAAGTATCAAATAATTAAGTGGGAAATATCTTCAGAATAAGGTTATGTAACAGGAAAAAATAAAATTAAAGGGAGAACTGCTGAAAATGAGAGGTTTGTCATCTGGAGCTATTTAACTGAAAAAAGAACCAAGGAATAATTGAATTTTAAAGTGAGATGTCCAAAAGAAAGATTTTAGAGATAATAACTATTATGGGGAATGATAATGAAATCAATCATGCATGCTATTTATATTACAAAGTCCAGCAGTCAAAACTTCTCATAACAAGCACAGAGCTTCCAACAAACTTTCTGGGCTTTAAGTTTCAGTCTTCAATTCAGTGAAAAGATCTTATTCTCATATAGAAGAATCTTGTACAGGACCTACCTTCCTGCATAAACAACTAAAACTGAATAAAATATGAAACAGACAGAGCAGAACTGTGATGCTTAAGAAAAGAGAAACAGAAAGATGCACCCTGTGATGCAAACGTAGGAAGTCAAGAAACACCTGGAGTAACAGGCAAATTTGGCCTTGGAGTATAGAATGAAGTAGGGCAAAGGCTAATAGAGTTTTGCCAAGAGAACACACTGGTCATAGCAAACATCCACTTCCAGCAACACAAGAGAAGACTCTACACATGGACCTCACCAGATGGTCAACATCAAAATCAGATTAATTATATTTTTTGCAGCCAAAGACGGAGAAGCTCTATACAGTCAACAAAAGCAAGACCGGGAGCTGTCTGTGGCTCAGATCATGAACTCCTTATTGCCAAATTCAGATTTAAACTGAAGAAAGTGGGGAAAACCACTAGACCATCCAGGTATGACCTAAATCACATCCCTTCTGATTATACAGTAGAAGTGAGAAATAGATTTAAGGGCCTAGATCTGATAGATAGAGTGCCTGATGAACTATGGATGGAGGTTCATGACATTGTACAGGAGACAGGGATCAATACCATTCCCAAGAAAAAGGAATGAAAAAAGGCAAAATGGCTGTCTGAGGAGACCTTACAAACAGCTATGAAAAGAAGAAAAGCGAAAAGCAAAGGAGGAAAGATAAGATATACCCATTTGAATGCAGAGTTCCTAAGAATAGCAAGAAGAGATAAGAAAGCCTTCCTCAGGGATCAATGCAATGAAACAGAGGAAAAGAACAGAATGGCAAAGACTAGAGAGCTCTTCAAGAAAATTAGAGATACCAAGGGAAATTTTCATGCAAAGATGGGCTCGATAAAGGACAGAAATGGTATGGACCTAGCAGAAGCAGAAGATATTAAGAAGAGGCAGCAAGAACACACAGAAGAACTGTACAAAAAAGATTTTCACGACCCAGATCATCATGATGGTGTGATCACTCACCTAGAGCCAGACATCCTGGAATGTGAAGTCAAGTGGACTTTAGAAAGCATCACTATGAACAAAGCTAGTGGAGGTGATGGAATTCCAGTTGAGCTATTTCAAATTCTGAAAGATGATGCTGTGAAAGTGATGCACTCAGTATACCAGCAAATTTGGAAAACTCAGCAGTGGCCACAGGACTGGAAAAGGTCAGTTTTCATTCCATGCCCAAAGCAAGACAATGCCAAAGAATGCTCAAACTACCACACAATTGCACTCATCTGACACACTAGTAAATTAAGGCTCAAAATTCTCTAAGCCAGGCTTCAGCAATACATGAACCATGAACTTCCAGATGTTCAAGCTGATCTTAGAAAACCCAGAGGAACCAGAGATCAAATTGCCAACATCCACTGGATCATGGAAAAAGCAAGAGTTCCAGAAAAACATCTATTTCTGCTTTATCGACTATGCCAAAGCCTTTGACTGTGTGGATCACAATAAATTGGAAAATTCTGAAAGAGATGGGAATTCCAGGCCACCTGACCTNCCTTGGACTGCAAGGAGATCCAACCAGTCCATCCTAAAGGAGACCAGTCCTGGGTGTTCACTGGAAGGAGTGATGCTAAAGCTGAAACTCCAATACTTTGGCAACCTCATGCAAAGAAGAGCTGACTTACTGAAAAAGACCCTGATGCTGGGAAAAATTGAGGGTAGGAGGAGAAGGGGACGGCAGAGGATGAGATAGTTGGATGGCATCACCGACTCAATGGACATGAGTTCGAGTAAATTTTGGGAGTTGGTGATGGACAGGGAGGCCTGGCGTGCTGCAGCCCATGGGGTCACAAAGAGTTGGACATAACTGAGCAACTGAACTGAACTGAGATCATCTCAGTTTTGTATATGGAAGCAACTTCCAGTTTACAATATAGATAGGGAATAATAAGTAAAATTAAATAACTGGAATGAAAGACAGATAAAATATTGAGTAGGCTGAGGATGCTGAGATTTGCAGAGATTCATACCAGGAAACCATGCAGAAAAAGAGATACAGAAAGCTGCAGAGAGGTCTCTTCAGGTTTCTGACTGAATTCAATTCTTGTCATGTGTCTACAAGTACAGCCAAAGTATGACATCCATAGAAACAGTAAGCTAACAATTCCCATAGTTCACACGGATTGGGAGATATTGGAGTTCCTTTCAGGCAGAGAGGAGAGAACTACTAAATACATAAGACAGTCCCTTGAGACCTCAGAACAGTCATGCCTTAGTGCTACAGCTAAACAATCCTGGTGGAAAGGTGTCGTTGTTGTTCAGTCGCTAAGTCATGTCCCGTTCCTTGTGACTCCATTAACTGTAGCATGCCAGTCTCCTCTGTCCCCCACTGTGTCCCACAGTTGGCTCAAATTCATGTCCATTCAGTCAGTGGAGAATTGTCTAACAAAGCCTGAAGGAAAACCTCAAAAATATAAAACAGATTCTCAATTAACCATCTGAAAAAGCAGACTTTAACGTCTTTAAAGGAATATAAAATTCAAACACTAAACTACATAGAAATAATGTCCGGCATCCAACCAAAAATTGCTAGACATGCCAAGAGGCGGAAAGACTTGATCCATGCTAGGAAGGAAGGAAAAGGCAATAAAGAGATCCTAAAATGACAGGGATGATGGAATTAGCAGATAAGGATTCTAAAATAGCTCCTATAATTATGCTCAAGGATTTAAAGGAAAATTGAAGGCTTTAAAAAATAACAAATGGAATTTCTGGCATTTAAAATTACATTATTTAAAATGAAAAATCCTCAGTGACATCAGCAACATGGTGGCATGGTGGCATTCCTTGTATTTGTAGCCCCACCAAAAACAAAATTTGCAATCTATCAATCTATCTATAGACAAACATGCCTCTGAGGGAGCTATGCGACCCAGAAGCATATGTCAAAGGACCCAGGAGCGATCTTTCCTGCTGTTGTCCTGGATAGCAGGCAAACAGATCTCAGTCCTGGCTGTGGACTCTGCAGCTGCCTATGTATCAGTTCTAGCCCCTCTCAGCCACAGTCTAAAACACTGTCTTAAGACAGTCACCCTTGAAAGAAAGACCCTTTGTAGATGTACAGGTTTACAGGTGAGAAGTTCCAGCATACCACTGGAGGGAAAAAAAAAGGCTATAAAATTTGGATGCGTTTGAGTAGATAAAAAGAGCATCTAGATCTTACCCAACTTATACTTCCCCTAAAGTGGCACAGCTTAAGGTCAAGACAGATCTTCTCAGCTGTGATTTATCCTGGAGGAAAAAAGTAAGCACGTGGCTTCCCCAACTGTGTAGGCTGCCGCCAATGGGGCTCATTTCTCTCTTGCTCCACCTAGAGTATAGAATCATGAGCTACATGACTGAAGGGCAGGAAGAGGATGGGAAATCTGGCCTAGCATAGGACTAAGAGGGCATTAAAAGGATGCAGATCATACTTACTGTCCACAGACTCCATCTACAAGCCCACCTGCAAGCCACTGGGAACGCCTAATATGCAAGTCTCCCCAGCTAGCCCACAGGCACCCACAGCACTCCATGCATGTAACCTGCACTTCCCAAGCCTGTAGCCAGACCCCTGTACACACTCCAGATAGTGGCAGAGAGAGTAATCTTAGGCAGATGACTGTGAGCACCCAGTGCAGGAGACCTGGGTATGTGCGATCCCTGGGTCAGGAAGACCCCCTGGAGAAGGGAATGGCTACTACTCCAACATTCTTGCTTGAAGAATTCCATGGACAGAGGAGCCTCTACAGTCCATGGGGTAGCAGAGTCAGACGTAACTGAGAAACTACCACTTTTCATTATGAGTACACAGAAACTGGATTCAAATCTACAGGCTGGGGAGAGACTACAGACTTGAGATTTAGCATCATCTTTTGGAATACAAAAGAGGCTGTCAGCACACACCTGGTTTTTTTCAAGATTCAGAGAAGGCATACTGCTTTAAAATTTTGCCACAAGAAAGAAGTGTGGAGTAGTTGTACCCATAGAAAGTCTGAGATAGTCTCAGAATCTCAGCAAGGCTATCGCAGGTATCTGTCTCCTGAAGGCCGTTAGTAAGGACTGGAGAAGGTGACTGGTAGACCATCAGTAACTGGAGGAGGTGACTGGAAGACTGCTGACTTCCAAATGTGAAGACAGCAATACAGGCAACTTCGAGCAACATGAAGTATCAAGGCAGCATGACAACACAAAAGGATCACAATAATCTTCTAGTAAACAAACACAAAGACATGGGAACCTGCAATTTATCCAATAAAGAATGCAAAATAGCTATTTTAAGGTAACTCAATGAATGACAAGAAAACACAGAAAGACCGTTCAATGAAATAAAAAACAAATATATGAGAAAAGTGAGGAACTTAGCAAAAAGATAGAAATCATTAAAAAGTATCTAATAAATTCTGGATGTAAAGAATACCAAAAAATGCAGTTTTCACTGCAACTGAGAGTACCAAAATCAGAATAAAACAAGCAGAAGAAAGAATCTGGGAGATAGAAGACAGAAACTTTGAAATTATCCAGTCAGAGGAAAACAAAGAAAAAAAATGAGAAAGAGTGATGAAAGCATACATGATCTATGGGATACTAAGCAAAGAACCAATTTGTGAATTACTGGAGTTCCAGGAGAAGAGAGGAAAGAGGTCAGAAAGCTTATTTAAAGAATGAAAAGATTTCAAATCTAGAAAGATTTGGATATCCAAATTCATGAAGCTCAAGGTTAAGAAACAAAATGAACATAAGGCGTTCATCTCCAAGACACAGTATAAAAAACTCAAGACAGGAAGTCAAAGAGAGAATCTTAAAAGAAATGAAAAACAAAGCCTGTAACTTATAGGGAAACCCCCTACAGTGATCAAATTTCTCAACAGAGACCTCATAGGCCAGGACAGAGTGGGGTGATATGTTCAAAGTTCTAAAGGCCAAAAACTGCCATCCCAGGACACCTTGCCCAGAAAATCTGTCCTATGGCAAAACCAATACAGTAATGTAAAGTAAAATACAGTAAAAATAAAAATTAAAAAAGAAATGAAGGCAATGTAAAGACTTCATAATGAAGAAAAAATGAGGAAATTTTCACCACTGGCTCTATTTTATAAGAAATCTTGAAAGGAGTTCTTCAAGCTGAAATAGAAGAATGCTAATTAGTAGCAGGAAACCATATGAAAACATCAAACACACTGATAAGTTAGAATCCTGTCATATGGTGGAGTATTACCCGCTTAACTCTAGAATAAAGGTTAAAAGACAAGAGTATTAAAAATAGCTGTAACTATACTAATTTGAAGATGAACATAAAAAGAGGTAAATTTTGCTGTCAAAAACATAAAGTGACAGGGGGTAGGGAATAAAAGTTTAGAGGTTTTATATGTGATTGAAGTTATCTGTGTAAAATAGACTGTTGTATTCATAAGATGTTCTCTGTAAGCCTCATGGCACCCACAAAACAAAAATCTACCGTAAATACACAAAAAAATAAAGAGAAGGGAATCAAGGCATACCACTGTGGAAAATCCATCAATTCAAAAAGGAAGGCAGTGAGAGTGGAAGAAAAGGAGCAAGGGAGCCAGAAAACAATGGTTCTAGCAAGACTTTACCTATCAACAATAACTCTAATGTAAACAATGGAATGCTTCAATCAAAGATATGCAGTTACTGGATGAACTTTTTAAAAAATAAGCAAGAACCAACTACATGCTCCCTGTAAGAGGTTCACTTTAAGGACACAGATATGGTGAAAGGAAAGGGATAGGAAAAGACAGTCCACATACATGTAAACCAAAAAAGAACAGGATAGTTACGCTTATTATCAGACAAGATGGACTTTAAGCCAAACATGGTAAGAATAGACAGATAAAACCATTGTATATGACAAAAGGATCAATTTATTAAGAACATTGGAAATATATATATATAGGCTCCCATCACCAGAGTACCTAAATATCAATATATTAAGCAAATACTAACAGATATGAAGGGAGAAATAGACAACAATACAATAATAATGGGGATTTGAGTACCTCACTTTCAGTAATGGATAGCGCTTCTAGACGGAAAGTCGATAAGGAAACATTGGACACGAACTATAATTTAGACTAAATGACACTAACAGTCTTATAAGAAACATTCCAGCCAACAGCAGCAGAACACACATTCTTTCCAAGTATGCATGGAACATTCTCTAGGGTAAATCACAAGTTAAATCTCAAAAGAATCTTAGCAAATATATAAATTTGCAATGTATGTTCTCAGACATTAGTAGAGCTAAACTAAAAATCAATAACAACAATACATCTGGAAAATCCCTGAGTATTTGGACATTAAATATCACATTTCTAAGTGGCACATGAATCAGAGAAAATTAGAAAGTATTTTGAACTGAATGATAATAAAGCACAGTATCTGGGAATTTGCAGGTGCACTTAAAGAATCCTTAAAGCAGAACTTATGGATTTAAATTCTTATAGTTGATGAGGAGAGTATAAAACTACTAACCAAAGTTTACTATTTAAGGAAATAAAAAGGAAGAGCAAATTAAATCCAAAATAAGTGGAAAGAAGAAAAATAAAAATTCAAATTTATAAAATATAAGGAGAAAACAACAGAATTGACAAAATCAAAATATCTTTTCAGCATATTAATAAAATGGATAAAACTCTAGCAAAGCAATGTAAAATTAGCAAGCAACCAGGGAAACCAAAACTAAATTGCCAATATCAGAATAAAGACAAAGATCATCACTTTGGATCCTTTAGATTTTGGGAGGACAATAAAGGAATATTAGTATTATTATGCTAATAAATTTGACAGTGTGGATGAAATGGAAACATTTCTAGAAAAACAGAAATTACAAAAACGGGTATAAGAATAAACACGAAACATGAATAACACTGTATTTCTTAAAGTAATTGAATATGTAATTTAAAATTCTCTCCTCTAAAATACTCCAGGCTCAAGTGGCCTCACCGATGAATTATATCAGATAGCTGTGTTGTGTGCTGTGCTTAGTTGCTCAGTAATATCTGACTCTTTGCAAACCCATGGACTGCAGGCCACCAGGCACCTCTGTCCATGGGGATTCTCCAGGCCAGAATACTGGAGAGGGTTGCCGTGCCCTCCTCCAGGGGATCCTCCCCACCCAGGAACTGAAATGGGGTCTCCTGCACTGCAGGTGTATTCTTTCCCAGAAGAAATAAAACCACTCTTGCATAAACTTTAAGAAAATACAAGAGGAGGGAACTTTTCTCAATTTACTTTGTGAGGCTAGAATTATCATGAAACCAAAAAAAAAAATTACAAGAAAGGAATACCAATACTAATATTTCCTCATTAAAAAAAAAAAAAAAGGTGAGAAGTGAAAGTTGTTCAGTTTTGTCTGACTCTTTGTAACACCGTGGACTGTACAGTCCATGGAATTCTCCAGGCCAGAATACTGGACTGGGTACCCTTTGTTTCTCCAGGGGATCTTCCCAACCCAGGGATTGAACCCAGGTCTCCCACACTGCAGGCAGATTCTAAACCAATTGAGCTATCAGGGAAGCCCCAATATTTTCTCATAAACATAGATGCAAAATTTTTAACACAATGTGAGCAAATCAAATGGCAATATATAAAATGGATAGTCCATTATGACAAAGTAGCACTTATTTCCAAGAGTTAAGATTGGTTTAATGTTTTAAAATCAATCAATATGATTGGTTTTAGAAAAGGCAGAGGAACCAGAGATCAAATTGCCAACATCCGCTGGATCGTGAGAAAAGCAAGAGAGTTCCAGAAAAACATCTATTTCTGCTTTATCGACTATTCCAAAGCCTTTGACTGTGTGGATCACAATAAACTGTGGAAAATTCTTCAAGAGATGGGAATACCAGACCACCTGACCTATGGACATGGAACAACAGACTGATTCCAAATAGGAAAAGGAGTACGCCAAGGCTGTGTATTGTCACCATGCTTATTTAACTTATATGCAGAATACATCACGAGAAACGCTGGGCTGGAAGAAGCACAAGCTGGAATCAAGATTGCCAGGAGAAATATCAATCACCTGAGATATGCAGATGACACCACCCTTATGGCAGAAAGTGAAGAGGAACTAAAGAGCCTCTTGATGAAAGTGAAAGAGGAGAGTGAAAGCTTGGCTTAAAGCTCTGAGTTTTACAATGAAAAGAACTGAATCTTAATAACTGAGCCTATTTCAATATTTAGTTTTTAACTTAAGATTTAATTTTGGCATTAAAATAATGATGCTTCTGCTGCTATGTTGCTTCAGTCATGTCCAACTCTTTGTGACCCCATGGACTATAGCGCACCAGGCTCCTCTGTCTGTGGGATTTCCCAGGCAAGAATACTGGAAGGGGTTGCCATGCCCTGCTCCAGGGGATCTTCCCAACCCAGGGATCAAAACTGCATCTCTTATGTCTCCTGCATTGGCAAGCTGGTTCTTTACCACTAGCGCCACCTGGGAAGCCCCGAATAAGCATATTCTAATACTACAAGAAGCATATTTCAATACTAAAAGTGACAAAAAATTATGAATTGGAGTGATGTCCTCAACGAGTCTCATCCTAACCAGGTGGGGCTAGGATATGCCCCATTCAGGGATCAGGTGGTTTTCAGCAGAGCACAACTGGCAGTAGTTACACAAAGTAAGTATCAGCAGACAGAACTGGGCTCCCCAGGGGCTCAGTGGTCAAGAACCCACCTGCCAAGCAGGAGACTCGGCTTTGATCCCTGGGTTGAGAAGATCTCCTTGAAAAGGAACTGGCAACCCACTCCAGGATTCTTGCCTGGGAAATCCCATGGACTGAGAAGCCTGGCGGGCTATTATAGTCCATGAGGTTGCAGAGTCAGACATCACTTAGTAAGTAAACAGCAGCAGCAAACAGAGCTACATATATGTGTGTGTACATGTGTATAAAATATATCATATAATATAAAGAATATATTATATATTCTTTCTCAAATTCTTTTCCGCTATAGGTTATTATTGCTGCTGCTTCTAAGTCACTTCAGTCGTGTCTGACTCTGTGCGACCCCATAGACGGCAGCCCATCAGGCTCCCCCGTCCCTGGGATTCTCCAGGCAAGAGCACTGGACTGGGTTGCCATTTCCTTCTCCAGTGCATGAAAGTGAAAAGTGAAAGTGAAGTCACTTAGTTGTGTCCGACTCTTAGCGACCCCATGGACTGCAGCCTACCAGGCTCCCTCTGCCCATGGGATTTTCCAGGCAAGAGTCCTGGAGTGAGGTGCCATTGCCTTCTCCAATAGGTTATTACAGGATACTGAATATAGTTCCCTCTGCTACACAGTAGATTTCTGTTTCTTATTTTGCTTTTTAATATATTATAAATTTATATGGTGTGAAGTAGAAATTGATTTTTATCATTTTCATCTGTAGATAATTCCATCAAGAATGTTTATTAAATATACCACGATATTTTCCCCTCTGATTTAAAATGTAACTTGTAAACAGTTCCCATATATGAATTTGTTTTTTGAACTCTATTTTGTTCTATCAAACTATCTGTTTCTATGCTTATAATATCTTTTTAAAATTACTACAGTGATACATATTTTTTTTCTATACCTAGTAGGAAAGCCTCTTCTTATTGACCGTCATATAACAACCACGTGAAGAGAAAAATGAAATAAGATAGAGTTGGAGATAGGAGACATCCAGATTGTTCTGGACCTTTTCAGTTTGGATTCTATTCTTAAATCAGCTTATGAGTTTTAAGCAAGCAGGGACATGATCAATTTCACAATTTAAAAAGGGAGCTTTGGCTACCATGTGAGGACTGGATTAGAAAGATGCAAGGGTGGAGAAGGGTAGCAGTCAGGAGCATTACAGAGCCCTGTGAGGGATATGCTAATTGGGTAGCTTGGCCTTTGTTGTTGTTCAATTGCCAAGCTGTGTCCGACTCTTCGATACCCCATGGACTGTGGCACACCAGGCTTCCCTGACCCTTAACTAATCAATTGAATCAGTGATGTCATCACACCGTCTCATCCTCTGTTGCCCTATTCTCCTTCTGCCTTCATCTTTCCCAGCATCAGGGTCTTTTCCAATGAGTAGACTCTTTGCATCATGTGGCCAAAGTACTGGAGCTTCAGCTTCAGCATCAGTCCTTTCAAAGAATATGCAGGGTTGCTTTCCTTTAGGATTGATGGGTTTGATCTCCTTGCTGTCCAAGGGACTCTCAAGAGTCTTCTCCAGCACCATGGTTCAAAAGCATCAATAGCTCACCCTTACCTGTTTAGTAATAGCACCTATTTTTATCTGGCCTTACTGCCTCTCATCTAAGTGATTGCCTTTCCCAGCTTCCCTTAAAGCCAGACGGAGCCACGTGATTAAGTGACACCAGACAATTATGTTTAGACAGAAGCATTGTGTAAGGCTTTGGGGAAGCCTTTAAAATGTTCAACTTGATCTAAAGTTTTGCTCTGGGAAACTAGTGATGGCTAAGAAATTACCCCACTCCCTGTTTTCTAAGCCTTCACCTTTCTGTGTTCCAGGAGAAGGATTACCTCAAAGAACTAACCTTCCCCACATGACTCAGGTAAGAGTCCTATCCACACTTTGTCAGGGCTCCCATGAAACTCTCAGATGTCTCTCGCTTTCACCTGAACCTCTGAGGAGGCCACACACAGTCCTTCCAACTCCCCATTCCTTTTTTTTTTCCCCAAATGAGATATAACTGACATTAGTTCTGGGTATATTCGGCTCTGCTTCTTTGTCTCATGAATGATTAGCTGATATTAGAAATGTTTGTCTGCTTGAACATAACTAAACACAGATAAACATTTCTGTTCAGCTGACTGAGGTTTCCCCTAACTGTAAAATGACCCCAGCTGCAAATCACCCCACCTGAGATTTCACTATGCCTCCCTATAAATATCTAAAGCAAAACCACGCAGTGGGGACACTTGGATCTTAAGACCTAGGGTGTGCCCCCAGTAGCTTGAATAAAATCATCTCCTTGATTGACAGATGCATTTTGTCTTTCACATCTTTTTATAAGGCAGGTGGTGTACTTTTGCCCTTCCTCCTTTCTAATGGTTGAAAGGTATAGGTGAAGGCTGGAGCTCAAGCAGCCTTCTGGGACCATGAGGTGGCATACATTTAAAATTATATGATACCAGATCACAGGGCTATAAAAAGGAGCACAAAAAGGATGTAATGAGCTCACAGAGCAAACTGAGATTAATTGTGAGAGGCCTGAGTGAATCTCATGGAAGACTTTTCAGAGAAGATGATACTTTAGATAGGGCTTAAAATAATGAAAATTTTGATGGATAGTTGAGAGGAAATGACAAGAATGATTNTGGCTTAAAGCTCTGAGTTTTACAATGAAAAGAACTGAATCTTAATAACTGAGCCTATTTCAATATTTAGTTTTTAACTTAAGATTTAATTTTAGCATTAAAATAATGATGCTTCTGCTGCTATGTTGCTTCAGTCATGTCCAACTCTTTGTGACCCCATGGACTATAGCGCACCAGGCTCCTCTGTCTGTGGGATTTCCCAGGCAAGAATACTGGAAGGGGTTGCCATGCCCTGCTCCAGGGGATCTTCCCAACCCAGGGATCAAAACTGCATCTCTTATGTCTCCTGCATTGGCAAGCTGGTTCTTTACCACTAGCGCCACCTGGGAAGCCCCGAATAAGCATATTCTAATACTACAAGAAGCATATTTCAATACTAAAAGTGACAAAAAATTATGAATTGGAGTGATGTCCTCAACGAGTCTCATCCTAACCAGGTGGGGCTAGGATATGCCCCATTCAGGGATCAGGTGGTTTTCAGCAGAGCACAACTGGCAGTAGTTACACAAAGTAAGTATCAGCAGACAGAACTGGGCTCCCCAGGGGCTCAGTGGTCAAGAACCCACCTGCCAAGCAGGAGACTCGGCTTTGATCCCTGGGTTGAGAAGATCTCCTTGAAAAGGAACTGGCAACCCACTCCAGGATTCTTGCCTGGGAAATCCCATGGACTGAGAAGCCTGGCGGGCTATTATAGTCCATGAGGTTGCAGAGTCAGACATCACTTAGTAAGTAAACAGCAGCAGCAAACAGAGCTACATATATGTGTGTGTACATGTGTATAAAATATATCATATAATATAAAGAATATATTATATATTCTTTCTCAAATTCTTTTCCGCTATAGGTTATTATTGCTGCTGCTTCTAAGTCACTTCAGTCGTGTCTGACTCTGTGCGACCCCATAGACGGCAGCCCATCAGGCTCCCCCGTCCCTGGGATTCTCCAGGCAAGAGCACTGGACTGGGTTGCCATTTCCTTCTCCAGTGCATGAAAGTGAAAAGTGAAAGTGAAGTCACTTAGTTGTGTCCGACTCTTAGCGACCCCATGGACTGCAGCCTACCAGGCTCCCTCTGCCCATGGGATTTTCCAGGCAAGAGTCCTGGAGTGAGGTGCCATTGCCTTCTCCAATAGGTTATTACAGGATACTGAATATAGTTCCCTCTGCTACACAGTAGATTTCTGTTTCTTATTTTGCTTTTTAATATATTATAAATTTATATGGTGTGAAGTAGAAATTGATTTTTATCATTTTCATCTGTAGATAATTCCATCAAGAATGTTTATTAAATATACCACGATATTTTCCCCTCTGATTTAAAATGTAACTTGTAAACAGTTCCCATATATGAATTTGTTTTTTGAACTCTATTTTGTTCTATCAAACTATCTGTTTCTATGCTTATAATATCTTTTTAAAATTACTACAGTGATACATATTTTTTTTCTATACCTAGTAGGAAAGCCTCTTCTTATTGACCGTCATATAACAACCACGTGAAGAGAAAAATGAAATAAGATAGAGTTGGAGATAGGAGACATCCAGATTGTTCTGGACCTTTTCAGTTTGGATTCTATTCTTAAATCAGCTTATGAGTTTTAAGCAAGCAGGGACATGATCAATTTCACAATTTAAAAAGGGAGCTTTGGCTACCATGTGAGGACTGGATTAGAAAGATGCAAGGGTGGAGAAGGGTAGCAGTCAGGAGCATTACAGAGCCCTGTGAGGGATATGCTAATTGGGTAGCTTGGCCTTTGTTGTTGTTCAATTGCCAAGCTGTGTCCGACTCTTCGATACCCCATGGACTGTGGCACACCAGGCTTCCCTGACCCTTAACTAATCAATTGAATCAGTGATGTCATCACACCGTCTCATCCTCTGTTGCCCTATTCTCCTTCTGCCTTCATCTTTCCCAGCATCAGGGTCTTTTCCAATGAGTAGACTCTTTGCATCATGTGGCCAAAGTACTGGAGCTTCAGCTTCAGCATCAGTCCTTTCAAAGAATATGCAGGGTTGCTTTCCTTTAGGATTGATGGGTTTGATCTCCTTGCTGTCCAAGGGACTCTCAAGAGTCTTCTCCAGCACCATGGTTCAAAAGCATCAATAGCTCACCCTTACCTGTTTAGTAATAGCACCTATTTTTATCTGGCCTTACTGCCTCTCATCTAAGTGATTGCCTTTCCCAGCTTCCCTTAAAGCCAGACGGAGCCACGTGATTAAGTGACACCAGACAATTATGTTTAGACAGAAGCATTGTGTAAGGCTTTGGGGAAGCCTTTAAAATGTTCAACTTGATCTAAAGTTTTGCTCTGGGAAACTAGTGATGGCTAAGAAATTACCCCACTCCCTGTTTTCTAAGCCTTCACCTTTCTGTGTTCCAGGAGAAGGATTACCTCAAAGAACTAACCTTCCCCACATGACTCAGGTAAGAGTCCTATCCACACTTTGTCAGGGCTCCCATGAAACTCTCAGATGTCTCTCGCTTTCACCTGAACCTCTGAGGAGGCCACACACAGTCCTTCCAACTCCCCATTCCTTTTTTTTTTCCCCAAATGAGATATAACTGACATTAGTTCTGGGTATATTCGGCTCTGCTTCTTTGTCTCATGAATGATTAGCTGATATTAGAAATGTTTGTCTGCTTGAACATAACTAAACACAGATAAACATTTCTGTTCAGCTGACTGAGGTTTCCCCTAACTGTAAAATGACCCCAGCTGCAAATCACCCCACCTGAGATTTCACTATGCCTCCCTATAAATATCTAAAGCAAAACCACGCAGTGGGGACACTTGGATCTTAAGACCTAGGGTGTGCCCCCAGTAGCTTGAATAAAATCATCTCCTTGATTGACAGATGCATTTTGTCTTTCACATCTTTTTATAAGGCAGGTGGTGTACTTTTGCCCTTCCTCCTTTCTAATGGTTGAAAGGTATAGGTGAAGGCTGGAGCTCAAGCAGCCTTCTGGGACCATGAGGTGGCATACATTTAAAATTATATGATACCAGATCACAGGGCTATAAAAAGGAGCACAAAAAGGATGTAATGAGCTCACAGAGCAAACTGAGATTAATTGTGAGAGGCCTGAGTGAATCTCATGGAAGACTTTTCAGAGAAGATGATACTTTAGATAGGGCTTAAAATAATGAAAATTTTGATGGATAGTTGAGAGGAAATGACAAGAATGATTGAATCTTTATCCATTCTGACTTTAATAGGCTGGAATAGAACAAAAGTTGACACCTTACTGAGTTTATGGAATGAAAGAAAAGGCAAATTAAAGTTTATTACCAAGGAGTGCAGAAGAATAATGATGTTAAGAAAAGAAATGAAGACTCTCGGGGGGAGGAATGAAGTAATGATTTTAGTTTTAGCCACTTGAATCAGAGGTAATGGTGAAATATTTAAGTGTAAATATTCTAAAGGCAGAAATACTGCTTCAAGAGCTCAAGACAAATATGCATCTTGACGTTGAGAGAATGTTTTCATTTTCTGAACAAAAAATGCTGAAGTACATGAGCTGATAGAAGTTGATTAAAGACCAGAAATTCTAAGACTGCTTAGTGGCAGCAGTAGGGAGAACAGCTGTTAAAGCTAAGTGGTGCTAGCGCCTGTGCTCATAGCCTCTCTCAGCTTTCCCCCACCAGTTGTTTGGAGCAAAAACTGTTCTGCAAGATTTTGGAAGATATACCAAGCATGTTCTACGCTCCAATGTCTTTGAGACATTCTGGGTTTGGAGGTAAAAAACTTGTTTATTTCTGAACTTTGTGAGATGTTAAAGATGGAGAATGTGCTGCTGCTGCTGCTGCTAAGTCACTTCAATTGTGTCTGACTCTGTGCGACCCCATAGATGGGGGCCCACTGTCTCTGGGATTCTCCAGGCAAGAACACTGGAGTGGGTTGCCATTTCCCTCTCCAATGCATGACAGTGAAAAGTGAAAGTGAAATCGCTTAGTCGTGCCCGACTCTTAGCGATCCCATGGACTGCAGCCCACCAGGCTCCTCTGTCCATGGGATTTTCCAGGCAAGAGTACTGGAGTGAAGTGCCATTGCCTTCTCCAGGATAATGTGCTATAAATCTCAAAGGAGGTTGGTAACAAGGTGCAGTGTTTTCAAAATTTATTTTGCTGTACAAAATTTTTATTATAGAATCTTTTTGGAACATCATAAATTTTGAACTCCACCAGTTCAAGAAAATGGGGTAAGAGTAGAAGATAAGTGGGTAGGGAGATTGGACAGCCATCTGTATCCTGGATAAAAATGTATAACCTATTGTTAGAGGTTCTATCCTACTCCATGGAACTTTGGGGGATAGTGGATCCATTGAAAACTTGCTTGAAGCTATGAAATTGCTCCTCTGAAAATTATACCACATGTGTATGTTGTTCCTTTCCTTGGAAGCCCCAGATATGACAAGGATTAACAATACTGAGCACTAATTTCCTTTTAATAGATATTTCACAACCTTAAATTTCTTTAATGTGCACATTGCAAAAATANGATAGTGGATCCATTGAAAACTTGCTTGAAGCTATGAAATTGCTCCTCTGAAAATTATACCACATGTGTATGTTGTTCCTTTCCTTGGAAGCCCCAGATATGACAAGGATTAACAATACTGAGCACTAATTTCCTTTTAATAGATATTTCACAACCTTAAATTTCTTTAATGTGCACATTGCAAAAATAGTAAATAATAAAATACAAACACATGTAAAATAATAATGATATTTCCCAAAGTCTACTGCCTTCTATGTACTCGGTCCCTTTATCTCAGAGGTTATTTTAAACTATTTTCCTTTTATGGATATCGAAACACATTTAAAAAATATAGGTAGGGTTTTTCCTACCACTTCCATTTATTAAAATTTACTCTATCATGGATATTTTCCACATGAGGGAATATTGATTTAGCTTATTCTTTTTAATAATTGCTGGTATACTATACTTTAATTTTTCATTTTTTTCCCACCATGCATTAATCCATTTAACAAACATTTATTCAATCTCTATTATGGGTGAGGTATTCTTGTTTGCCTGGATAAATGGCAATGAACAAAACATATATGGTTCCTGCTCTTAGCAAGCTCTCACTTAGCAGGAGGAGAAAAGTCATAAACAAGTTAAATAACTACAGATTGTGAACATAGCTCTTCAGCAAAGCAAACAATCCTAGGTAAGATGAATAATAACAGAGGAAGAAAGTTACTTTTCTGCTGAGGCTGGATGAGTGAGTCAACTTTAAGAAGAAACATTCTAGGCTATTGCAAACAATTTCATTATTACTGAATATATTACTGAACATTCAGTAAATATTCATTGACTGCTTACTATTTGCCAGCAACTGTGCCCAAGTCTGAGGATTCAAAAGTGAACAATGAAAATCTGGTCCTTGTTCTCTCGGAGCCTACATTTTAGGATAATTAAATAAAATACAAAGACCTCAACAGAGTTACTGGAACATAATAATTATTGAACAAATGTAAATTTGTATGATAATTTACAATGTTATTTGCAATCTAGCAAGTACATTTATCTCATTGTTCAAATTTGCTTCTCCATATGCTAGAGATGTTGTGTTTTTCACATTAGCTGCCATTTGAATACCTTCTGTAATTTGCCTGTATATATCGGCAAAGGCAATGGCACCCCACTCGCCCATGGAAAATCCCATAGGCAGTGGAGCCTGGTAGGCTGCAGTCCATGGGGTCGCTAAGAGTCGGACACGGCTGAGTGACTTCACTTTCACTTTTCATTTTCATGCATTGGAGAGGGAAATGGCAACCCACTCCAGTACTCTTGCCTGGAGAATCCCAGGGATGGGGGAACCTGGTTGGCTTCCATCTATGGGATTGCACAGAGTCAGACATGACTGAAGTGACTTAGCAGCANATGGGGTCGCTAAGAGTCGGACACGGCTGAGTGACTTCACTTTCACTTTTCATTTTCATGCATTGGAGAGGGAAATGGCAACCCACTCCAGTACTCTTGCCTGGAGAATCCCAGGGATGGGGGAACCTGGTTGGCTTCCATCTATGGGATTGCACAGAGTCAGACATGACTGAAGTGACTTAGCAGCAGTAGCAGCAGCATCCTTGTAACGGGGCTTCACAGGTGGCACTAGTGGTAAAGAACTGGCCTGCCAATGCAGGAGACATAAGAGATTCTGGTTTGATCCCTGGGTCAGGAAGATCACCTGGAGGAGGGCATGGCAACCCACTCCAGCATTCTTGCCTGGAGAATCCTCTGGACAGAGGAGCCTGGTGGGCTACAGTCCATGGGGTCACAAAGAGTTGGACATGACTGGAGCAACTTAGCATAAGCACACACTTCCTTGCAACAGGGAAGAGCAAATCTGACTCTGTGTTGAATCTGTTTCTTTTGCTTTAACCTTGATTCCCTGGTGGCTCAGGGGGTACAGAGTCTGCTTGTAATGCAAGAGACTGGGTTTCGATCCCTGGGTTAGGAAGATACTCTGAAGAAGAAAATGGCAGCCCACTCCAGTATTCTTACTTGGAAAATCCCATGCCCAGAGGAGCCTGATGGGCTACAGCCCACAGGGTTGCAGAGAGTCAGACAGGACTGAGCAACTTCAATTTTATTCTATTGCTTTTGCTACAAGTTAATCACTAAAGAGGAGAGTGAAAAAGTTGGCTTAAAGCACAACATTCAGAAAACTAAGATCATGGCATTCAGTCCCATCACTTCATAGCAAATAGATGGGGAAACAGTGTAAACAGCATCAGACTTTATTTTTCTGGGCTCCAAAATCACTGCAGATGGTGACTGCAGCCATGAAATTAAAAGACGCTTTCTCCTTGGAAGGAAAGTTATGACCAACCTAGATAGCATATTCAAAAGCAGAGATGTTACTTTGTCAACAAAGGTCTGTCTAGTCAATGCTATGGTTTTTCCAGTGGTCATGTATGGATGTGAGAGTTGGACTATAAAGAGAGCTGAGTGCCTAAGAATTGATGCTTTTGAATTGTGGTGTTGGAGAAGACTCTTGAGAGTCCCTTGGACTGCAAGGAGATCCAACCAGTCCATCCTAAAGGAGACCAGTCCTGGGTGTTCATTGGAAGGATTGATGTTGAAGCTGAAATGCCAGTTCTTTGGCCACTTCATGCGAAGTGCTGACTCATTTGAAAAGACCCTGATGCTGGGAAAGATTGAGGGCAGGAGGAGAAGGGGACAACAGAGGATGAGATGGTTGGATGGCATCACCAACTCACTGGACATGGGTTTGGGTGGACTCAGGGAGTTGGTGATGGACAACGAGGCCTGGCGTGCTGTGGTTCATGGGGTTGCAAAGAGTCTGACACAACCAAGCGACTGAACTGCACTGAATCACTGAAGAAATGCTGCCTATGGCTTAAAGTGTACATAGTGGCCTATCTCAGGGAACTCTGCCTCCCGTGCCTGAGAGTTAAGCTAAAATACCTTTGTTTAGCTCACAGGAAACAGCCTGACCTGTATGGCTGCAGGAAAAAAGAAAACACACACCTTCCAGAGTCTGGCTGGAACCTGGAAGTATTTGCAACAATTTATTGCCTTATTTTACTACACCTCCTCATTGTCCTCTCTTTGTTCTGTAAAAGAAACTAGCATCCAAACCCAGACAAATGATCCTCTGGGACACTTGTCTACCATCTTGTTGGTCTGCTGATTTTCTGAGTGAAGTCAGTATTCCTTGCCCCAACAACTCATCTCTTGATTTGCTGGTCTTTCATGCAGTGAGCAGTGTGAGCTTGGACTCAGTAACACCCTTGGTCATCATTCTATTGGTCCACTTGCTTGTTGGGTGTGTATGCTAAGTCACGTTAGTCGCGTCTGACTCTTTGCGACCTTATGGACTGACTATAGCCTGCCAGGCTCCTCTGTCCATGGGATTCTCCAGGCAAAAATACTGGAGTGCGTTGCCGTGCCCTCCTCCAGGGGATCTTCCCGACCCTGGGATCAAACCCGCCTCTTACATCTCCCGCATCGGCAGGCAGGTTCTCTAGTGCCACCTGAGAAGCCCCTATTTGGTTTTTCACCACTATTGCCACCTGGNCCATGGGATTCTCCAGGCAAAAATACTGGAGTGCGTTGCCGTGCCCTCCTCCAGGGGATCTTCCCGACCCTGGGATCAAACCCGCCTCTTACATCTCCCGCATCGGCAGGCAGGTTCTCTAGTGCCACCTGAGAAGCCCCTATTTGGTTTTTCACCACTATTGCCACCTGGGAAGCCCCCATTTGCTTGATACTGAAATACAGTCAGCAACCACTTGTCTGTTATATGGTCACAGTCTCCCTTCACCTGCAGGGTGTTGTCTTCTAGTTTCACTGTGAGCATCTTGAAACATGTGGACCTTTGAAATTTATTGTGGTTAATATTTCAGTTTTCTTTGGGAGAAAGAAACCTGAACTAGATTACACATAAAAACTTTGCAAGGAAGTGTGCTATAAACAGGGATGTTGTAAGATGTAAATTGGATACTTCTCATATTGATGGACAGGGACAAACGTTTCTTGCAAACCTATATGCACTAGGCACCCACCCAAGTGTTTATCCAGACCTAGTCATTTGGTCCTTACAGAACTCTTCCAAAGTAGACAGCACTGTTTCCACTTTATATCTGAGGAAACCTAAGTAGTTTTCTTAAGCCCCACAGTTAGCAAGCACATAGTTAAAATGGCTCACCTGCTGTATCTTGATGGTAAAGACCTAATATTTAACTTTACTACAATAAATGTGAAGTTCCTGGTAGTTTGGTCTAAAATTGACTGTGAGGTAGGTGTACACTTGGCTTAACATGGTGAATGTGAAACACCTGCAAGTTTCATTTGATCTGGCAGCTGATTAATGAGTATCAGCGATGTACTTTTCTATGATTGGATCACCCCTGGAACTTGGTGACCAGTGTCAAAGATAAACACAGCCAGGTATTAGTCCAAGCGTCACTACTGACGGTTGAGAAAGAGTTGAGCTCTATTCCTCTACGTGCGGAGGCTACTGGGACCGGCTTTAACAGCGGGAGAATGAGGGAGGGGGAAGAGCAGGCAAAGAGCCGGTCAGTATTAAGGGCGATTACACAAGCTTCTCTTGCTGGTTGGCAGCTGCCAAAGCGAGGAGTCTCTTCTCCCACAAAGATGCTACCCTTCCTGCATTTGCAGGAAATGGCTCTCAAGTTGGGAGAGATGCTTCTGAGTCTTAAGATACATATGCACAATCGCAAGTCCTTGGGAGGTCAGGGGCGTGTCATCAGGGGTTCGTTAGGACTCTCTCAGGTAGGCATTTTCGGAGAAGGCAATGGCACCCCAATCCAGTACTCTTGCCTGGAAAATCCCATGGACGGAGGAGCCTGGTAGGTTGCAGTCCATGGGGTCGCTAAGAGTTAAACACGACTGAGCGACTTCACTTTCACTTTTCACTTTCATGCACTGGAGAAGGAAATGGCAACCCACTCCAGTGTTCTTGCCTGGAGAATCTCAGGGACGGGGAAGCCTGGTGGGCTGCCGTCTATGAGGTCGCACAGAGTTGGACACGACTGAAGAGACTTAGCAGTAGCCGCAGCAGGTAGGCATTTTAAAGTGTGTGTGTCCTGGGGATGGGCCGTAGGCTGGTAGAAGCCCGTGCTAGAGTCGGTCACGTCTCTTAAAGCAGGGGTCTGCAAGAGTTGTCAGATGCTGACAGTTGTGCAGTTCTCATCAGCTGTCAGAACCACGATGTATGGCAACATTAAATACAGAGGGTGGGAACCACGACAGCGGAGGCTAAAAATCAGGTCCTCTAAGAACCTCAAAGAACAAGTTTAGTCTGGAAAAGATAAAGCCTAGGGAGTCTACTAAGTCTAGAGACCTGGCTCGCTCAGTCCTCAAAAGGGCTGCGTGGCCACAGAAGGAACTCTTCAACCTGTGAATGTTGGAGCGAGCAGAGCTGTAAAAGCAGCTTCAAGTTCCAGCCGACGATAACATTCTGTGATTGTTGTAACCCAGCGAACACTTTAACAAAAGGCGTGCGCCTGAGGCACACGAGCTGCAAGCGGGAGATCAAAGAGAATGAGGGTTGAGAAAAAGGACTCTAGGTAACTTGAGACATTGGCTTGGCTCTGCTGCCAAGCTGACGAAGGATGACGGAGGAAGTTAACGTTTGGCTTGGAGCAAACAGCGGCCTCCAGGCTAAAGTTCAGGGACCAGCGTTCCTCAAAAACACCAGCGATGGCTCCAGGGCAGAACTAGTCTAGAAGAGAGAGCGGCGCGTGAGCGAGCGGGTGGCAGGGTGGCCTAAGGTTCCGGCGCCCGAAAGTCAGGGACACACGATCGGGGGGTGGTGGGGGAATGGGTGGGGTGTG
>SJYA01000589.1:1275862-1303582 GCA_006410615.1 Neotragus moschatus
CCGCCGCGCGCCCAGCCGGCCCTGCCCGGTCCCGCACGCCGGGAGCGCGGCTCGCTCCGGGCCACACGTACTGGCACGTTTTCGCGTGCTGTTTAATTAGCTAGGAGAAGTTCTGATGTGGCTTTTTTTTTTTTAACGCAGAGACCAGCAGTCCGTTATGGAGCATGCCATTACCCCGCTGGAACCCCTGCTTCCCTCTGGTAACTGTATTTCTTCACACGTTTTACAGTGCAACTGATGTGCAGTCCCCGGCCCCCCACCACAAGCCTTGATAAGGCTAAAAGGGCTGGACTCTAGATCCAGAATGGTGTCCAGTCTGACTCAGATTCCCTGCATTTAGGCAGATTACAGCCTCTCTTGTGTCTCAGTTTCCTTATCCGGAAAAAAAGAAAAAAGCATAGTTTTTAGTCTTTGCAGTGTAGAGTTGCCTGAGGACTAAAAAGTGATGCCCTTTCATCTGGAGAAGACTAAGCCCTACCTAAAGTGAGCTCTCAGGCTCCTAACAATTGGAGCAGAAAAGTAGACGGAAGGGGTAAAGATCAGTCTTTATTGACTTTGTGATTGCCTGCCCTTTGTGCCCGTTTGTCATCCTTTGCAAATGCCTGAGGTTACCCAATAAAAATGCTTTCAAGATACAATAGTCAAGGGTTATTCACCTGTGGAGTCATTGTAATTCACAGGGAAATAGACGGAAGAATGAGTTTTTCTGAGGGCATTGTTAGTCGCTTTCATTATCATGTGCTAATTTCATGGTATTAAAACATTTTTTTCTGTACCGGTTTTTACTTTTGTTTCTCTTGTGTAGAACTTCTAGTTTATCAGCTCATCAATTTAATTAGAATGCAAAATTCTTTGTAGTGTTAACAGTTTTCTGTAAACCTAATTCATGAGTTTTTTGAGGGCAGGAATATTGAATCTGATTTGAACTTGTCAGCTTCCCCACAATCTGGGAGTATTTATGGTAAAGCAATCAAAGGATAATTACAGCAGAGGACCCTGGCTCCTGTCTGCTGTGTTACACTGCGTACATATACTTTATATCTTACTTTACAGGTAGTAAGGAACTAGAGTCTGAACCCAGATATGTTTGACTTGTTGAGAGGTTGAGTGTAATCATTTTTGAAAACAGCTTTTCCTAAGTTAGGAAAAGCCCTGGCAAACATAAACATTTTGTAATTGAAACTTAGGTAGTTCTCAGTTATCCAAGGGTAGCGGGGACCAACAGTATTTCCAAGAGTAAATATTGGATTCAGCTGGCCTGTTGACTTTCAGATTTGTTGCTAAGCATGAGCACTTTACTGCTGGAAGATTTCTAGTGTTTTCTCAGCCTTAAAGAGAGAGGTCATACAGACAGTGCTACATAGGAAAGGTTGGAGTGAGGCAACAGGGTTTCTGGGTCTAAGTCTTAGATTTGCTGGTAGTATTTCAGTTTCTTCATCTGTGAAATAGGAATATTTTGCAGGCTCGTGAGCATAGATGAGTTGTAAAACATGTAAAGCACTTAAGTTTTAATTGCGGTAAGCAATTAGGTTCAGTGGTCAGGCTATTGTGGTTGGATTTCAGGGTCAGTGTTGAAATGGAAAGGGCTTCCCAGGTGACTTAGTGGTAAACAATCTGTCTGCCAGTGCAGGAGAAGCAAGAAACATGGATTCAATCCCTGGGATGGGAAGATCCGTGGAGGAAGAAATGGCTTTAGTATACTTGCCTGGAGAATTGCAAGGACAGAGAAGCCATAGGGTCACAAGGAGTTGTACATGACTGAGCTACAGAGCGCAACATGCCTGTATGCTGAGATGGAAAAGGTTTGGCGCAATAGACTAGTAGGAAAGACAGGTATTTCTGGTCCCTGTGGGTTTAATCAGAGGCTTAGGGAGAAGGCCATGACTCCTCAAGTCAGACATGTGTTGGCTTCGTGCTGGGGCAGGCGTACAGGGGAACCATTAAGGACTGTGATATGCTGTGTGAAGCACAGATCCACCAGGTAGAATCCTGAACTTCCTTGAGGACAACTGTGGCATTTAGTGGTTTGCCTAGTTTCTTCCTCTTGCTCCTAAGGGTACAATTATTTAGAGATTCCCATCTGATCTCAAACACTGGCCTAGAAACATGGATTCCCTACAAGTTTACTTTCGTCTAGATAAATGAGGGATATTTAAAAACAGAACAGTGTATCAGGAGGGACCCTTGCAATGCCTGGCTCTTAATTTGGTAAATATTTGAGGTTAACGTTATGTTTAAAGAGGTTCCCTTCATCAAATAAACATTTAATATTTTCTAGGAGAAGGCAATGGCAACCCACTCCAGTACTCTTGCCTGGAAACTCCCATGGATGGAAGAACCTGGTAGGCTGCAGTCCATGGGGTCGAGAAGAGTTGGACACGACTGAGTGACTTCCCTTTCACTTTTCACTTTCATGCATTGGAGAAGGAAATGGCAACCCACTCCAGTGTTCTTGCCTGGAGAATCCCAGGGATGGGGGAGCCTGGTGGGCTGCCGTCTATGGGGTCACACAGAGTTGGACACGACTGAAGTGACGCAGCAGCAGCAGAGAGGTAGCTTTTGTATGAATAACTTCTCTGAATGTAATTTTTGGCCTGATGTGCCTGTAGTGCTTACCCAGGTTTCGTGTAACTGACAACCTGACAGACTGGTTCTCTCCAGGTTAACTAATTGTCAAGTACACCAAAATGCTCACCTCTAATGATCACCAGCAGAGGGAATATAAAATCTTTTTAATCTTTGTTATTTGTAACTGAAGTGTGTGTTAGTCTATCAGTCGTGTCTGACTGTTTTGTGACCCTATAGACTATGGCCTACCAGGCTCTTCTGTCCATGGAATTCTCTAGGCAAGAATACTGGGGTGGGTTGCCATTTCCTTCTCCAGGGGATCTTCCCAACCTAGGGATCTAAGCCGGATATCCCGCATTGTGGGCAGATTCTTTACCATCTGAGCCACCAGGGAAGCCCAAATTAAGTAAATGGTTATTATTTAAAGAAAAATGACTAACCTAAAACATGAAAGTTTCCTGTAATCCCTCTTCGAGAAATAACCATTATTAACAATTGGCATATATTCTAAAATTTTACTTATGTATATATAGCTGATATACCATTCCTCTTGTTTTAAATAAAATGGATTTATATTGTAAGTTTTGTAAATTACTTTTTTTGAGCAGTGAGTAAAAATATATCAATATTTTATTTCAGACATTGTGCTCTTCTTGTTTTTCTTTAAAACAGAGTAGAGTGTTTCTAAATGTTAAAAAAAAATTCAACTGAGTAAATGTTACAGTCTTATTCAGTGATTATTCAGCAATTAATATATTGGGTAGTATCCAGTCTGGCAAATAGAAACTGGAGGAGCTATGTGAAGTGGTAGACATTATCGGCAGAAATGGGCAGGAACAAGGAAGTTACACTTGCCAAAAGTAGTTTGATTCTAGCAAGGTCTTTTTCCTTTAGGGGATGGTAAAGGGTCTGTCAGGCAGATTACTTTGCTAGCACTGATACAGTGACTTCTGATTGGCTGGTTTAAGTTCCTATTTTTTTGTAGAGCTGAAACTGTGCGTAATTGGGTTAATTGTTAAGGCTGGGTTTGGTGATGTGGGAGTTAACATAAATGGTTCCATTTTGGGGCCTGTTGTTTTTAACACTGCAGGAAGAAGTCCATCCTACTTAGCAGAGGTTGTCATTCTGAAATCTTGTGTGTTTCTAAATTGTGTGTGTGTATAAATAAATACAGGACCTGTTTTCAGCCCTTTCCTGAAATTTTTTTCACTTACTACTTTATTACGGTCCATACGTGTAGGTGTCCCAAGTTGTTTTTCTTTTAATGGACAGTATAGACACAATGGAACTAGGCTTTCTTAAAAGACATTTAGACTATTTCTAGTTTTTATTACTATCTACAATGTTTAACTTTGATCATATTTTTGCATATTTGTGTGAGTTTAGAAGGAAATGGCAACCCACTTCAGTGTTCTTGCCTGGAGAATCCCAGGGACACAGGAGCCTGGTGGGCTGCCGTCTATGGGGTCGCACAGAGTTGGACATGACTAAAGTGACTTAGCAGCAGCAGCATCAGTAGGATAATTTCTGGAAATGGAATTACTGGATCAAAGGATATGTCTGGATTTCTGTTATCTAGAGGAACTGACAACTACCTAGTGTATGCCTTTGATACCAGGTACGGTGGGGGATACACTTGTGATCTCTTCTATCAAGGAGCTTACAGTCTTGCTGGATTTGAGAACAAAACAAGATAGATGCTAGTTAGATGTTGAATTTTGTGGGATGGGACCCACATAGGAACTACAGGGACTTGGGAGAAGGGAAAGGGCAAGCTGGAGTAGGGAGATAACTCATGGGTGGGCAGATGTCAGGTGGGCATACATAAAGGCACTGGACTTAAATTGTGAGGTGCCTGGGAGAAGCACAAGAACGTTGCAGGCCCTGGGCCTTCCTTGATTGAAAGCTCAGTCCTGCATCTGTCTGGGAACTAATTCAGTTCATCTGGTGACTACTGCTGCTGCTAAGTCACTTCAGTCGTGTCTGACTCTGTGCGACCCCATAGACGGCAGCCCATCAGGCTCCCCTGTCCCTGGGATTCTCCAGGCAAGAACACTGGAGTGGGTTGCCATTTCCTTCTCCAATGCATGAAAGTGAAAGTGAAGTTGCTCAGTCGTGTCCAACTTTTTAAGACCCCATGGACTGCAGCCTACCAGGCTCCTCCATCCATGGGATTTTCCAGGCAAGAGTACTGGAGTGGGTTGCCATTGCCTTCTCCCATCTGGTGACTAGTGAGGAAGAAAGGTTGAGAGAACAGGTGGAGGTTTTGGAACAATGGTTGAGCAGTGAAGTTAAACCAAACTGTGGAGGACAGAGAAATTTATTGCAGGATAGGAGAAAGAAAGGTTTTTGAAAGTTTCTGTGTCCTTCCATTTCTGGAACACTCTCTATGAAACAGCCTTTTATATACCTTTAAAACTCGATTAAATTGTGTCATCCATGTCATGGTTCAGAGTTGCTAATTGTATACAGGTTAAAGTCCTTATCCTGACCTTTAAAAGCCCTTCACCATCTCATTCTTAACCGCTTTTCCAGAATACTTTTTTTTTTTTTTAATCAGTCACCTCTCTGTCCAAGCCAAGCAGAACTCACCACTATTTACTATGTGAACAATGATTGGAGCTTCAATACTTTAACCCTAGCTCATGCTACACTAATCCCCTGGAGTGTTCATTTTCAATCCTTAGAATTCTTATTGTGAAGCTTTAGCCATTCTGGTGGGTAAGTAGAGGAATCTCTGATTTCAATTTGCGTTTCCTTTGTGGTAGAATGTGGATATTGTCTTTTGTTAATTGTGAAATGTTTGTCTCTTGCCACTTTTTTCTTTGTGCAGTTGATTTATAATGTTTCAGGTGTATAGCAGATTGATTCAGTTACACCTGCATCCATTAACTATGTCTATATGTCTATGCCTCAGATTTTTTCCCATTGTCTGTTATTATAAGGTGCAATGTGGTATATAGTGGGTCCTTGGCATTTGTGTTATATATAGTAGTGTGTATCTATTAATCTTGAAAGTGAAAATTGCTCAGTCGTGTCTGATTCTTTGCAACCCCATGGACTATACAGTCCATGGAATTCTCCAGGCCAGAATACTGGAGTGGGTAGGCTTTCCCTTCTCCAGGGGATCTTCCCAACCCAGGGATCAAACCCAGGTCTCCCTCATTGCAGGTGGATTCTTTACCAGCTGAGCTATAAGGGAAGCCCAAGAATACTGGAGTGGGTAGCCTATCCCTTCTCCAGTGGATCTTCCCGACCCAGGGATCGAACCCAGGTCTCCTGCATTGCAGGCGAATTCTTTACCAACTGAGCTACCAGGGAAGCCCTGAGCTACCAGAGAAGATTAAGGATTAATCTTAAACCCCTAATTTATCCATTCCCCCATTTCTCCTTTGGCAGTCACAGGTGTGTTTCCTATGTCTGTGGGTCTGTTTTGTAACTAAGTTCCTTTGTATCATTTGTATGATATGATTTGTATGTTCCTTTGTATCCCACATAAATGAGATCTGACTTAGTATCTGACTTAGTATGATAATTTCTAGGTCCATTCATTGTTTTTTTATGGGGCTGGGTAATGTTCTGTTGTGTGTGTGTATGCACACACACACACACACACACACACACCACAGTTAGGTTTCTTCCATGTCTTGGCTCTTGTAAACAGTGCTGCTATGAACGTTGAAGTGGGTGTGTCTTTTTTCAAATTAAAGTTTTCATCTTTCCGGTTGTATACCCAGGAGTGGAATTGCTGGTGCATGGTCAGTTGCTCAGTTGTGTCTGATTCTTTGGGACCCCATGGACTATAGCCTTCCAGGCTCCTCTGTCCATGGAATTTTTCAGGCAAGAATACTGGAACTGCTTGGCATTTCCTCCTCCAGGGTATCTTCCCGATCCAGGGGTTGAATGCGTGTCTATTGCGTCTCCTGCTTTGGCAGGTGGATTCTTTTACCATTGTGCCCCTTGGGAAGCTCAGGGATGGCTGCATCATATATTAAATCTAGTTTAAGTTTAAGGAAGCTCCACACAGTTCTCCTTTGTGGCTGCACAAATTTGTATTCTCATTAACAGTGTAGGAAGGTTTCCTTTTCTCCACACCCTCTCAAGCATTTATTTATTACTTGTAAACTTTTTGATGATGGTGATTCTTGCCATTTTTCTATTGGGTTGTCTTTGATTTTTTAAAATTTAATTTGTAGGATTTTTTCTTGTCATTGAGATATAATTGATATATAGTGTTATTTTTGATTTGATACATGTATATATTGCAAAAGAATTACAAGTAGGAGTTCATGTGTTCTGGGTACATAGTTCTTTAAGTCTTGATTTTCTCATCAATGCAATAGAGATAAGGGCACTTTTCAAGGAGAGATATGAAGATTAAAAAGTATCTGTAAAGCATTTAACACTGATACATGGAGTAAGAATGCAGACATTTTATTTATTTTGTTCATTGCCGTAACATTTTACGTAGAGGTTTTTAAAATTGAATAATATATAAACACATATGGTAAGCATATACTCTTGCTGTTTTAAACTCTGTTAATATAGGTGCATTTTCCAATATTCTTAAAAATCTGAATTTTTTCTTGTGTCTGTGATCATTTCAGTTTTTATTATGAATCTTTATATTTAGAACTCTGTATGCTTGAAAGTGAAGTATATTTATTTTAAACACTTTGCAGCTAAAGCAAAAGAGTAAAACCTTCCTCAGGATCAGTAACTTACATGTGCTTACTTCACAGACTTAAGACATAGAGCAACAACTACAGAGACTTTAATTTCTAGTTTACTAAAGTACCGGTATTCAGGCATTTTTGTATATTTTTACAGCATAGTATCTATGCGTTATAAAAAGATATGGGTAAAAGATGAAATAAAGATGCGGTATTTCAGCCTCTTGGAGATTGCCACTGTTCTCTCCACGTGTGTGCACATTTGTTGTGTATACAGTGGTATTGATATCCCTCCAGATATTTCTGTGTATGAATACATAGACATTTTTAAACCAAAGTGAGAACATAATGTAAGTTGCTTTATTCAGTTCACCACTTTACTTTTCCATGTCAGATTTCAAAGTATCTAATACCCCACTGTGTTTACATTTTCTCATTCTCAAAATAGCTTCCAGATGCTTGTTCCAAACTAGGACTACCTACCTATGCCTTGGGTTCAGGATTTTAAATCTCGAAACATTGTCCCTCACATTTTAAATGTTCTTTAATATTGAGTATTGATAAATAAAGCTTTTATATCCCTTTTAAATTGATCTGATGGAATAAAAAATACAGCAGTTTGGTGTGAACCATCATTCACTTAAAAATACATGATAAACTCCAACTCAAAAATTCCATTTTATTTTTACCACATAATTTCATTATAAATTTGTGCTAGAAAACCTTTTTATCTATCACTCTACCTTTCTTTGCAAAAAAATTATATATATTTAAATTTTAAAAAGATTTCTATGACCGTAATGCTCTTGGGAGTTATTTCTTCTGAGCTGAGTTACCATTGTTGAGGTTTATTATGAATTGAATTACCCTTTTAAGTATTACGGGTACACACTTGATCAAATCAGCATAATTAAACATTCTTGTAACATCTAACGTTTCTGTAACCCTGTGTGCTGGGCGTGGTTTTAATACTTCAATACTGTAAAACCTGTAGAAAAGTTGTGGACTTAGAAGTCCAGGTTTATGTTTTAGCTGTCTCTTCACTAGATATGTGACCTTGGATATGTCTTTCAATTTCTTAGGGGCTTAGTTTCTTTATATAAAATAAAAATACATACAAACATGAAGTCCGTGGTCCAATTTAAGCTACTGTAAAGTATAAAAAGCAAGTTTAAGAGGTAGAATCAATGCAAATGGAAAATGCTTTGTACTGAATGAACTTTTTTATATTATTAAATTTTGAAATCCCTTATTTTTTCTATAGTTCTCAAAGGAGATAGCTATTTATTTAGTAAATGTGTTCATTTAGGCAGGGCTACCTGTTCTTTTCCCTGAATTCTCTGTATAGTTTTCTTCTGTACTTACTGAATTTATTATTTCTGAGTGCATGAAATTTTTAATAGTGGTCATAGTATTTTGATGCCTCGTGGTTAAGTGGAAATGTGTTGGGAATATCTCATTCAGTATAGCATTCCTGTTATTTTTGTATTTCTGGAACTCATTCTCCATTGAAAATGCCTGATTAAACCCATAAAAGGAGAATAAAACATGAAGATGGATAGTAGCATTCTCTGATTTACTAGAGGCTGGTTTGGGCATCCCTGGGTAATCTGCACCTAGAGTTCAGACTCCTTTGTAATATAAATGAGTGGCTACCTGGATCACTAGTTCAGCAGCAGACCTCTCAAGAACCCTTGATGATGACATGCTTAGTACCAAATATAGCCCTAAACTGTTAACTCCCTTCTTTAGTCTCTATTTGTAAATCCTTATAAGAATGATGTAAGGGTAGATCTGAGTTATTTGCATTTTAAAAAAAAAATTACAGATTAAAAATTCTTCAGTATGGTAGTAAGATGCTTCTTGTTCACAAAGCTGAAGTAGTTAAGCATTCTTCTTAGAAGTTTCTGGTTTGTACTTTTCTTTAGGTCTGGGCTAATACACGTGTCTGTTGAGCGTTTGAAATATGGCTGGTGTGACGGAAGCACTGAATCTTGTCATTTCACTGTGAGAAACAAAACTCCCATCGGTTATTGAAAAAATCTTAATTATTTGGAACAATGTATTAGTTTACTGAAGCTGCCATAGCAAAGTGCAACAGATTGAGTGGCTTGAAGTTTTTCTCACAGTTCTCCGGCCAAGAGTCAGAGACTCAAGTTTGGTTTCCTCCTTGTTTGCAGACGGCTGCCTTTTCTGTGTCCTCACGTGCTCCCCCTTGGTCTGTGTGTCCCCTGGGTTCTGATCTGTTCTTTAAAAGGTACCTGTCCTGCCAGGTTAGTGCCGCTCTTATGACTTCTTTTTACCTTGATTACCCCTTAAAGACCCTGTCGTGTCACTGGTAGATGAGTCACAAAGGGCCGATTTCAGACTCACTGAGTTGCTGCGTGTCCTTCTATACAGCATGTCCTCTTATTCATTCAACACTTCCTAAGTGTATAAGTTTCATAAGTAATTTAAATTGTTCTAGTAGCCTCTTTAAAAAGGGAAAACAGATGAACTTAATTATATCTTTCATTTAATCTATCTAAACTGATATAATTAAACGTAATCAGAAATAAGCAATTATGAATGCAATAATTGACATTTTTGTACTAAACCTTCAAACTCCACAATGTATAGTTTATACTTCAAGCATGTCTCTATTTAGATGCTAAAGTTTCACTAGAAACACTTTACATTTAGTTTGTGATAATTTGTCAGATATTTTGTTCTTATTCATATCAGCAAACGCCAACTCGTAGACTGGGGCTTTTGGAACAAGCTTCATACACGGGGAGCAGAATGTTTATTTTCCATGGAAAGCCTTTGTAAACAGTTATTAGAGGCAGAACTAGGACTGTGCCTGGGCTGTTTGACTATGTTTTTCTTAATATCAACACAGCTTTTCTGTTGTTTAAGGCAGTATGCCTGCTTTGAAACTTGCTTTTTTTTTTTTTTTTTTTAGATGTTTTCATTCCTTTGTAGATGGCATATAGACCTCAGGCTAAACCTTCAGTTTAAGGATTGTGATGTCTTTGCTATCCAGGGCTAATTAAGATATCCAGGAGGCAAACTGGTGGATTTTCCAGTTTCAGGTGTTAATCCTTTTTATTTTGGGCTCTCAGGTAAAGAATCCATCTGCCAAGGCAGGAAACACAGGTTCTATCCTTTGGTTGGGAAGATCCCCTGGAGGAGGAAATGGCAACCCATTCCAGTATTCTTGCTTGGAAATTTCCATGGACAGAGGAGACTGGCGGGCTACAGTCCATGGGGCTGCAAAGAGTTGGACACGCCTAGCACTCACACAACCACCTCTTACTTTATTTTCCTGCTCAATTAGAAATCCATTCTAGGTAGTTCTCAAGTCTCTTGAATGTTGCTGACTCTTGTTCTTCCTTGGTGGTGTATAACTCATAATTGTTAGAATTATTCCCTTTTGTTTTCTTCAATTTATTTCTAATTTACAAAGACTTTTCTATCACAAGTATACTTTATGTGTTTGATGTATTTTAACTTTTTCATGTGTTTTGTTTGATTTTCATATTTGCCTTAATTTTTGTTGTTGTTTTAATTAGTTTCATTGTATATCTGATGGCAAAAATGTTTGGTTCATCCTCATTCTTAGTGGCCAAATTGTTTCTTTTGCCATAAGTAATATCTCATTAACTTTATAAGCCATCTTTTCCACATCATCTAGAGAATCAATTTCCTTTGTTTTAGTGGTGTTAAGTCTCTGCAGCACCCACTGCCCACATCCTTACATATTAGCATTTTAATAGCTGCATGCTTTCCAAAAGGAAAGCTTCTAAAGTGAGTTTAAAAAAATAATCCCAATTTTAAAAAATCTTGTAAATCAGTCCTTTGTAGCATTTTCAGAAATAATACTATTTTAAACAAAGCAGTTGAAAATATGGAGTGAAGCTGTGGGGGAAGTTCTGATATTCTCAGTGTTCAAATGTTATGGCTTGATCACTCCAAAAAAAAAAAAAAATCTTCTGTGGGTTTTGATATATTAACACTAGATGTCTTTGAAGGTTCTCTAGGAAACTGAGGTGCATTTGTGCCTTAACTTCTCATTCAAATGAATTGTATTCCCTTCCTTCTTGTTAAAATTCATCAGAAAGAGTTATTATTCTTTGTAGGTGGCAAACAGATGCTCAAACAAATGGATTTCATTCTGAGAGTATTCTTGTATCTTTATCACACCATTGTCTTTGAAGGTGTTCATGTATCACCACGAAATAGTTCCTTTTGTTTTTATGTCTTTAGAGAATTTAAGCTTTGATTTACTCTTAGGTCATGTGTAAGTTGTATAAATCGGGCTCGTGGCCCAATTGCTGATGTTTATGTTGAGGCGGCTTTATTTTTCTTTTTCAAAGAAGGAAAACTGCTCTTGCAGTTTATAGCTCATGTGAGTACAAATGCTGTGAGTAGTGAATCCTGTGCTTGGAGAGAAAATCTTTGAAACTCTTCATGTTCCTGGGGCAAGTGTGTCTTTGGTGGTGCCCCTCTGAGATGGCCCTCTGGCTTTCTTGCTTGACCGTGCTCAGGTAGCTTTGTCTTTCTGAGAAAATACATCCTGTTGTTGTTCAACTGATTGTTGAAAATGTATGCTTAAAATAAGCTGAAATTGACGTTGAGTTTTCTTACTTCTAGCTGAAATCGGAAGACTTTCACTTGCTTTCTGCTTGTACATAGTCCCTCGTTTGTGTCCGACTCTTTGTAACCCCATGGGTTGTAGCCTGCCAGGCTCCACTATCCATGGGATTCTCCAGACAAGGATACTGGAGTGGGTTGCCATTTCCTTCTCTAGGGGGTCTTCCTGATGCAGGGATGGAATCTGCGTGTCTTGTGCATTGCAGGAGGATTCTTTACCTGCTGAGCCGGAGATGGGGTGCCTGCTTTCTACTTTTTATTCTTCAGTTGCTCAGTCATGTCCAACTCTCTGAGACTCCGTGGACTGTAGCACGCCAGGCTTCCTTGTCCTTTACCCTCTCCCAGAGTTTTCTCAGACTCCTGTCCATAATGCCATTCAAACATCTCATCCTCTGTCATCCCCTCCTGCATCTTTCCCAGCATCAGGGTCTTTCCCAGTCAGTCAGCTCTGCATCTCGTGGCTATAGTATTGGAGCTTCAGCTTCAGCATCAGTCCTTCCAGTGAATATTCAGTGTGATTTCCTCTAGGAGTGACTGGTTTGATCTCCTTACTGTCTGTCCAAGGGACCTTTGAGAGTCTTCTCCAGCACCACAGTTCAAAAGCATCATTTCTTCATCACTCAGCCTTTTTTATGGTCCAGCTCTCATGTCTGTACTGGAAAAATGATACCTTTGACTATATGGACCTTTGTCAGCAAAGTGATGTCTCTGGTTCTTAATATGCTGTCTTAATTGCCTTCAAATACTGACACACCTTAACCAGATTTTTCTTTTTTCCCCTCTTTTCCAGGCTGAATTCAGCAGTTACTTGAGTGCCTGTTATGTAGGATAAACTCTTCTATATGGAAGAGGTACCAGCAATTTTCTTTATATTTCATACTTCTCAGATCCACTATGCCAGCATAGGCATTAGTAATCAGATGTTTTTCTCAAGAATGCTTACTGAGGGCCTGTCTTTCATTTTTTAAAAGACTTTATCTTTTAGAGGTACTTTAAGGTTTAGAGCACAATTAAGAGGAAGGTTGTAGAGTTCTCATATGCTTGTACACAAGCATAGATAGTGTCCTCCATTGTCAACATCCCTACTAGAGTGGTGCATTTGTTACCAGAGTGGTGCGTTTGTTATAATGTGTTTGATGAGCTGACAGTGGTAGACAGGAATCACCCAAAGTCCACTGTTCACAGTAGGATTCACTCTTGCTGTTGTACATTCCATGGTTTTGGACAAATGTCTGATGAAATATGTCTATCCTTATAGAATCATATAGAACATTTTCACTGCCCTAAAAATCCTCTGTGCTCTGCCTCTTTATCTATCCCTGCAACACTGATCTTGTTATTATTATTATTTTTTTTTATGATTTTACCTTTTCAAGACTATCATGATAGTAGGAATTGCACAGTGTGTGGCTTTCCAGCTTGGCTTCTTTTACGTATTAATATACATTTAAGGTTGCTCCATGTCTTCTCATGGCTTGGTAGCTCATTTCTTCTTACTGCTACTACAGTTTACCTGTTTACCTGGTGAAAGACTTCTTGGTTGTGTCCCAGTTTTGCCAGTTAGGAATAAACTTGTGATAAATATCCATGTGTAGGTTTTTGTGTGGATATAAGTTTTCAGCTGCTTTGGGTAAAAAGCAAGGAATGCAATTGCTGGATTATGGTAAGGTTAGGTTTAGGTTTGTAAGAGACCACCCAACTATCTTCCAAAGTCGCTTTGACTCTCCCACCAGCAGGGTATGAGAATTCCTGTCGATCACCAGCATTACAGATGTTGTCAGTAATTCAGGTTTGGCCATTCCAGTAAGTGTGTATTTGTATCTGTGGTGGTGTTTTAACGTGTGTTTTTCCCTGATGGCATTCAAAGCAGAGCTTGTTTTCATGGGCTTAGTTGGCACATGTATAGCTTGTTTGGTGAGGCATTTAATAAGGCATTTGGCTCATTTTTTAATTGCATTGTTCTGTTTTCTTAATGTTGAGTTTAAATGTTCTTTGTATTATATATTTTGAAAAACAGTCTTTTGTCAGATGTTTCATTTGAAAATAGTTACTCCCGGGCTGTGGCTTGTCTTCTCATTCTCTTGATGTTGTCCTTTGCAGAGCAGTTTTTAACTTTAAGGAAAGCCAGTTTATCAGTTCTTTCTTTCATAGATTATGCTTTTAGTTGTTGTACCTAAGAAGGCATTGCCACACCCATGGTCATGTAGGTTTACTTCTTATATCCTAGTAATTTTATAGTTTTGCATTTTTCATTTGAGTCTTTGATCCAGTTTTGGGTGGTTTTGTGGAGCTATAAGGTCTGTATCTACTTGCATATTTTTGTAGGGGTGTGTTCATTTGTCCTGGAAGCATATCTTTGTTCCATTGTCTTACCTTTGTTTCTTTGACAAAAATAAGTTGACTGTTTATATGAGGGGCTCTCTCTGGGCTCTCTGTTTCTATTTTCCGTTGATATATTTGTCTAATATTTTTGTCAATACCTCACTGGGAACCAGTGGGAAAACTTCGAGTTTCTCCCTTTTAAGTGTGATGTTTGCTGTAGGTATTTTGTAGGTAGTCTCTTATCAAGTTGAGAAAGTTGGCTTCTGTTCCTACTTTTGTGTTGGAGTTTTTAAGATGACTTTTCTGCATGAGGTGAAATAATCATGTTACTTTTCTGTTTTAGTCTGCTCGTGTGATGGATCACATTGGTTGTCAAATCAGTCTTGCATACCTGAAGTAAAGCCTGCTTGGCTGTGGTATGTAGTTCTCTCCATACAGTTTTGGAATTCAGTATGCTAATATATTGTCGAGGATTTTTGAATTTGTGATCATGGGAGATACTGATCTCTAGTTTGCTTGTAATGTCTTTGGTTTTAGCATTAGGGTAATAGTTGCCTCATCAAATGTGGTAGGAAGTCTTCCTGCTTCTATCATGTGAAAGAGAATTGGTATGATTCTATGGAATTGGTATGATTTCCTCCTTAGATGTTTGTAGAATTCACCAGTGAATCCATCTGGGTCTCATGTTTTCTGTTTTGCAGGTTATTTATTGATTCAATTTCTTGAATGGTCTATTCACATTATTTACTCTTGTGCAAGTGTTGGCAGACTGTGTCTTCTCAAGGAATTGGTCCATTTCATCTGGGTTATCAAAAATTTGTGACCGTAGAGTTGTTCATTTTATTCCGTTAATATGCTTTTAACTTGCATGGAATCTGGAGTGATGACCCTTCTTCTGTTTCTATGTTTTCTGTATTTTAAACTGTAATATCCACAGGATGTTGAGAATCCTGATCAGGAAGGTTCTGATAAATCACCAGAGAAGAGAGAGAGAATTTTAGGACTCCAAAAAAAAGCCCTCAGGAGGACGGAGCTTTTCATACCCTTCTTTACATTTGTAAGTTTCCTTGTATGAGACCCTGATACTTAGATTGACGTCGCCATGCTAGCACTGTTGGCATTACCTGGGACATGTAAGAATGCGGTCTCAGGCCCAACTTCTGATCGACAGAATGAGAATCGGCATTTTAGCAGGACCACTACGTGAGTCTTCGCTCCTTTAAAGTTTGAGAAGCGCTGACCAAAGGAACATAAGATTCCTTTTTAATGTGATTAAGACAAACAAAAAAAATCTCCATCCCATATTTAAGGATGATATTTATCATTATTAAAAACTTCCTTTAAGCTAGAAGTGTATGATGGTTTTCTTTGGAGCTTTATTGTTGTCTGTGGAAATGCATAGTGTGATAATGCACTCAGGACACACAGTGGCAGAGAATGGGCTCCTCAGTGTGACACTGGTCTCATTCTTGTCACTAACGGCATCTGTGTGTGTGTCACATTTGGCAGTCTTAAAATTTTCAAAACACATGCAAATGATTCTGATGCTGTATCAGTATAGTTGGGATATGACTCAAGGTTTTTCTCTGACATAATCTCTGTGATTAATACTTGTAATTATTTTTTTGTCTCCACAGAGGAAACATATTTTAGGCTGTGTAACATTTCATTCATTGAGCCAACATTTGAGTGCCTGCTATACATGTGGTCAGGAGGCAACAGTTAGGCCTGGACATGGAACAACAGACTGATTCCAAATAGGAAAAGGAGTACGTACGTCAAGGCTGTATATTTATGTCTGTATATTTATGTATATTTATAGTATGTCACCCTGCTTATTTAACTTCTATGCAGAGTACATCATGAGAAAGGCTGGACTAGAAGAAGCACAAGCTGGAATCAAGATTGCCGGGAGAAATATCAGTAACCTCAGATATGCAGATGACACCATCCTTATGGCAGAAAGTGAAGAGGAATTAAAAAGCCTTTTGATGAAAGTAAAAGAGGAGAGTAAAAAAGTTGGCTTAAAGTCCAACATTTAGAAAATGAAGATCATGGCATCTGGTTCCATCACTTCATGGGAAATAGACGGGGAAACAATGTCAGACTTTATTTTTTTGGGCTCCAAAATCACTGCAGATGGTGATTGCAACCATGAATTAAAGGACGCTTACTCCTTGGAAGGAAAGTTATGACCAACCTAGATAGCATATTGAAAAGGAGAGACATTACTTTGCCGACAAAGGTCCATCTAGTCAAGGCTATGGTTTTTCCAGTGGTCATGTATGGATGTGAGAGTTGGACTGTGAAGGAGGCTGAGAGCCGAAGAATTGATGCTTTTGAACTGTGGTGTTGGAGAAGACTCTTGAGAGTCCCTTGGACTGCAAGCAGATCCAACCAGTACATCCTAAAGGAGATCAGGCCTGGGTGTTCTTTGGAAGGACTGATGCTAGAGCTGAAACTCCAATACTTTGGCNAAAGAGGAGAGTAAAAAAGTTGGCTTAAAGTCCAACATTTAGAAAATGAAGATCATGGCATCTGGTTCCATCACTTCATGGGAAATAGACGGGGAAACAATGTCAGACTTTATTTTTTTGGGCTCCAAAATCACTGCAGATGGTGATTGCAACCATGAATTAAAGGACGCTTACTCCTTGGAAGGAAAGTTATGACCAACCTAGATAGCATATTGAAAAGGAGAGACATTACTTTGCCGACAAAGGTCCATCTAGTCAAGGCTATGGTTTTTCCAGTGGTCATGTATGGATGTGAGAGTTGGACTGTGAAGGAGGCTGAGAGCCGAAGAATTGATGCTTTTGAACTGTGGTGTTGGAGAAGACTCTTGAGAGTCCCTTGGACTGCAAGCAGATCCAACCAGTACATCCTAAAGGAGATCAGGCCTGGGTGTTCTTTGGAAGGACTGATGCTAGAGCTGAAACTCCAATACTTTGGCCACCTCATGTGAAGAGCTGACTCATTGGAAAAGACTCTGATGTTGGTAGGGATTGGGGGCAGGAGGAGAAGGGGACGACAGAGGTTGAGATGGCTGGATGGCATCACTGACTAAATGCACATGAGTTTGGCTAAACTCTGGGAGTTGGTGATGGACAGGGAGGTCTGGTGTGCTGCAATTCATGGGGTCTCAGAAGAGTCGGACACGACTGAGCGACTGAACTGAACTGATACATGTGGTACTGTGCTAAATTGATGCAATGTAAATATGTGGCCCAGGCCTTCATGGAAATTATAGGCTAGTAGAGTGAATGGATTACCAAATCAGAAGTTAGAGTGCAGTGTGATAAACACCTTAGGGGAAATCCTGGGTATTAAGTGGATCATGTAGAAAGGACTTGAGACTTACAAGGCTTCTGAAAAGAACATTTAAACTGGGAAATCTACTTAAATTGTTTCACATCCTTTAAAATTACTTTGTAATTAATGCTATGAGATAGATGTAATCTATTTGTTGAAAAAAATTTATGAGTGGAATTACAGAATCAAAGGTTTGAGTCTCTGCAGTTTCTATTAATAGGATGTGTCACCAAATGTCTTTTTTAGAAAGACTGTACCATTATGTATCCCATAGCAGATGATCAGAGTGTCCCTTACAGCATGCCCATGCTGGCAGGGCATGCTCTGTTATTCCTGATGGAAATACTCCTAGATTGTTGCTGCCCCTGCTCTGCCCCCATCTTGTGTGATTTTTGCTCTATTTCTGTTAGTACTGATTGAAACCTAAGGTGGAGAAATTGTTCCAGACTTGAAAATGAGCAAAAGAGATTACCTGGTGTCTTTTCAGTGGAATGCTGGGCCTGTCTTCGTGGACTTTCCAGTAACTGTATTTGGGGTATATAATTTTTACTCATTTCCTTTTGTCTAGGCTACTTGGCAACTCTGTAGGTGTGGAAGTTGACAGCGTTGTGCAAATGACTCTTATCCATCACAATGCAAAACATTTTTATCCAGTCGAGTTGAAGTTGATTTAAACTCTGAAAAAGAGATCACGACCAAACCCATTGCCCTGCAGCAGAGTTTTCCAAATTTTCTTTGTTTGTAGCACTCTTAGTATATCAGTAATTTTCTCATGATGCTACCAGGCCGAAAGGAATACTTGACAGTTGTTTTTATTAATCAGTTAAGTCCAAAGAACTAAGCAATAAACTAACCAAAGAACTAACACAAGTCGCTAGTGTTAGTTAACTGAGTCATCTGGAACACCTTGGTGCTCATTTCTTGAATTCTTCCTATAGTGGAGTCACCATTTTTGCATCTGTTAGCAAATTCTTTTCAGTAATCCAGTCCAGTTCAGTTCAGTTCAGTTGCTCAGTCATGTCCGACTCTTTGCGACCCCAGGAATCGCAGCACGCCAGGCCTCCCTGTCCATCACCAACTCCCAGAGTTTACCCAAACTCATGTCCATCGAGGCAGTGATGCCATCCAGCCATCTCATCCTCTGTTGTCCCCTTCTTCTGTCCCCAATCCCTCCNTTGGTTAGGGAGGCTTGTTTTGGAGTTCTGGTGTGTGGAGCTAGATTTCTTCTCTCTTGAGCTTGGAGTCGGAATTAAGGCTATTTTAAAGGAAACTATGTGTCATTGTGTTTCTTAGAATTTTTGACTTTTTGACTTTTGTGTCAGTTGCTCAGAGATATTTTATAGATAATTTTGATTCCATTTGAAGTTTGCCAGAGAGGTGAATGCAGTATTTGAATTTCTTTATTTGTATGTTTTACTGATATATTATCAAAGCTTANGCTATTTTAAAGGAAACTATGTGTCATTGTGTTTCTTAGAATTTTTGACTTTTTGACTTTTGTGTCAGTTGCTCAGAGATATTTTATAGATAATTTTGATTCCATTTGAAGTTTGCCAGAGAGGTGAATGCAGTATTTGAATTTCTTTATTTGTATGTTTTACTGATATATTATCAAAGCTTAATATGTAAGAATTTAAAAGCTTCCCTTTGGATACGCATGAAACAAGGTAGGTTATAGTACACATAAGAATGGCACATTATATATTTTCAGCCTCATCTCTGTTACCAATTGTTTTAATATAATTGGGTAAACTACTTTTTCTTACTTTAAAGATCATTTACCAGAATGCTGTATTTTTGCAGAAGTGAATGCAGTGTGATATACTAAAGCTCTCTTATAGTGGCCAAATTATTGTCCTATAGTTATTTTTCTATAAAATGCTGAGTTTGAGAAAGATTGGTAACTATTGTCTATTGGTTATATAGGATAGCAATATTAAAAAAAGAAATGAAGGCTAAGAGAGAAATGAAGGCTAAGAGTCTAAAATATTTCTTATCTTTAAGGGAACATCTAAATTTGAATACAATACAGTAGTGACTGAAATGCTGAACGAACTAAGATTATGATTGAAAAGGGTAAATTGGAAATGATTTAATAAAGATAAGGTTAGGATAGGAGTTTGGACTAAATAAAACATTTGAACTGGATAGCCATTGTAGAAAGAGATGGTGCATGCATATTTAGGAGAGTTTTAAAAATAGTAGTATATTTGCTCAGAGTCACATTTATGTGTCATAACTCAGAAAAACGTCTATGTGCACAGTCAACTTATATAAGTAACTTGATTTTAGCATCTGGGTAAATGCCACATAAATAGCCAGTTTACTGAACAAATCCAGTATATGTTACAGTTTATAATATACTAGATAAATGCACTATTAGAGAAAACATGCTGTTACAGTTTAATGAATATGTAAATCTATTCATTACTATGTGTTAGGACTCTGTGTACCCTGGATAATCAGGTTTTAATGTGTACCTTGGGAAGATTTGCTCGGTAACAAAATTCAGTGGTTCCTGTATGGATTAACTGCTGGTTTGAGTTCATTAAAGTTGTGTCCGTTAAAGAGTTGACTTAAAATACAGAATGCAAAATGGCATCTCAGAAAAGCTATAAAAATCATTTCTTTGGCTTAATCATGTGGTTCAAAATGAAAACTGTGTGCCACCTGCATCTTATAAGTTACAGTAAGTAGTCATAGTAAAGCAAAATGACTTATTCTGTTTAATTTTAGGTTGAAGTGTAGTTGATTTCCAGTTTTGTGTGTGTTTCTGGTGTATAGCAGAGTCATTGTGTTATACACATACACTGTTTCATGTTCTTTTCCATTATGGTTTATTAGAGGATATTGAATATAGTTGCCTGTGCTATACAACAGGACCTTGTTATTTTATATATGATAGTCTATATCTGGGGTCGCTGAGGGTCGGACACGACTGAGCGACTTCACTTTCACTTTTCACTTTCATGCAGTGGAGAAGGAAATGGCAACCCACTCCAGTGTTCTTGCCTGGAGAATCCCAGGGACAGGGGAGCCTCGTGAGCTGCGATCTGTGGGGTCGCACAGAGTCAGACACTGAAGTGACTTAGCAACATATCTGCTAAACTCAGACTCCTAATTTATCCTTGCTTATCCTCATTCCCCTTTGGTAATCATAAGTTTGTTTTCTATGTCTGTGAGTTTGTTTCTGCTTTGTGAATAAGTTCCCCTGAAGTAGGAAATCGCAACCCACTCCAGCATGGAGAATTCCATGGACAGAGGAGCCTAGTGGGCTGCAGTCTATGGGGTTGTAAAGAGTCGGATATGACTGAGGGATCAAATATAGTCTGATCCTTTGTAGCATGTTTTGGATTCCACATGTAAGTCATATCATGTGATGTTTGTCTTTCTCTTAATTCACATAATGTGATTATCTCTGGTCCCATCCTTGTTGCTGTAAATGGCATTATTTCATTCTTTTTAATGGCTGAGTAAATATCCTTTACACACACACACGTTTATTTATATGCACCGCCTCTTCTTTATCCAGTCACCTGTCAGTGGACATTTAGGTTGCGTCCGTGTCTTTACTGTTGTAAATAGTGTTGCTGTGAGGATTGGGATGCATATGTCTTTTAGAATTAGAGTTTTTCCCATATATAGGCCCATATGAGATTGCTGGATCATATGGGCAAATCTGTTTTTATTTATTTTTTTGTAAAGAACCTCCATACTGTTTTCCATGTGGCTGCACCAATTTATCTTTCTTCCAGCAGTGTAGGAGGGTTCCCTTTTCTGTATGCCCTCTCCTGCATTTATTGCTTGTAGACTTTTTGATTATGGCCATTCTGACTGGTGTAAGGTAATAACTCATTGTAGTTTTGATTTGCATTTTTCTAATAATTAGTGAAGTTGAGCATCTTTTCATATGCCTTTTGGTTGGGTATGTCTTCTTTGGAGAAATGTCTGTTTAGTTCTGCCCATTTTTTGATTGAGTCCTTTTTGTTGAGTTGTATGAGTTGTTTGTGTATTTTAGAAATTAAACCTTTGTCAGCTGAATCATTTGCACATGTTTTCTCCTAGTCTGTAGGTTGTGTTTTTATTTATGGTTTCCTTTGCTGTGTAAAAGCTTGTAAGTTTTAGTAAGTCCCATTTGTTTACAAAAATGATTTATTATAGATTGTTCTGTCTCTTTCTCTTTCCTCTTTTTGCCCTCTGAGCCTTTAATTTTTGGGTTTTTTTTTGAACTTTAACCTTCTTTTTCCTTTAAATCTGCCTTTCAGGCTGCTCTTGATCTTCAAAGGAGTTTGGGAGATAAATGAAAGGAAATAAGGGAGTCCACAAAAGAGATTTTTGAAGTAGAGTGAAGATAAATACATAAGTTCTCAAAATCACTTGTGCTATAAGTTTCCCTTTGTCTAAACAGCCTATTGCTCTACTTGAGTCCTGCCTCATCACAGAGCCTTTTATGAATAGACAGGTTTCTTTTTATATGAAATTCTGTTAATAAATTACTTATTCCAACCTATTCACGCTATTTTATGACAGAACTAGACAGTATTTGAAAACATAGAAGCCCAATCCAAGGCTAATTACTGCAAAACCAACGGTAGTTGTATGTTAAATGGTTTTCTCTGCTGTAGAATAACATAAAAGTGAGGGCTATGGGTCCCAAGCATTTTGTAAGTTATTGGATGTAGTTATTGTGAATTTTTAAATCAATTTTTGACCTTTGTGCATAGTTGAGAATAAGATATTTGGCTTGGTTTAATGTAAATAAAAGTCAGTGGTGAATGATCCTAGGAGAACATCAAATTCAAGTTGGTAAAAGAAATATTTTGCTGATTGTCTCTAATTAACAAGAACTTTACATCTGTATAGACAGCTGCACCCAGAGTATATTTTTTGTTTGTAGTTTTCAGTTCAGAATATATTTTCTTGAGGAAATGAAAATGCAGTGTTGGTTAAGGTCTTAGACTAGCCCATAAAAGCCCATTTGATGCATAATGAAGCAGAATTATAATGCTGCTAATCAGAAACTGTTCCTAGCTTCTGAAATTCTGGCAGGAAGCACGGAAAGTGGCAGTGGACGGAATAACCTTCAGCTGGGAAATGACAGCACCGAAAGTTGTGGCTGGTGCGTATGCGGGCTCTGAATCCTCTTGATGAGTCGATATTGCCCGTGTTGTGTTCCAACTCAGTTTTCTTCTTCGAGTCTCTCTCTCTCTTTTTTTTTGCATTAAAGCTCTACTTTCCCAATAAATCATAGGCTGCATTATAATATTTTAGTCTTTTCCTTTCACACAGTCATTGTGCATGAGCAATTGTAACTTTCAATTGTGAAAGCTAATTATAATGTGAAACTGAAATCTGAGTGTTGTTGAAGAAGTTTGGGATATATTGACAGGTTTTTCTTTGAAAATTACTTTAATTTCTTTTATCTTTGTTCAGTATCTTAACTTAAGCTTTAAGATGAGAACTAATTTTCCAAAGAGCTATTCTCTCTCATAATGTCAGAATCCCACATGTAGTGATAGCAGGCTAAATTTTCACTGAAGGTTGAAAAGTAATTCTCCATTTTTAATGGCAACACTGTCAAACTAGTGGTAGAATGATGCAAATAATCCTTGTGGGCCGTAACTATTAGTATCCTACACATGTAATTTCAAGTGCATTCAGTCTTTATGCAAGCTTGAAATCTAGGCAGTTGATCTGATACTTTGTACATGCCAGCATTTTAAAGCTTATTATATCTTTATTGAAAGTTCCCATGTAAAGTTTCTAAGGGACAACTGAATGAGCTGAGTTAGTCCAAAATTAAAGGTTTCATGGTTTTCTGTCTTTGGAGCTTTCTGCTCTCCAAAGGAATGGTGACATTGCCTTTCCCCTAAACCTGTAATCTTCAAATTCACTTATTCTTCTTTCCCTAAACTTTCCTCTGTTTAAGGCTAATTTAATAAAGCTGTGGTTAACCCTTGAGAGTACAAGATTTCTTTACTCTAAAGAGAAATATCCTTGAGATGCAAATGCTGTATAAACTTTGGTTAGTTTAACAGTGATCAGATGGCTACAGTTCTAATGGTAATTCTGAACAGTAATTTTTGGGTAGGCTCTGGAGGGCATAGCATTAGTTTCAGATTGAAATGGTCCTCTGAATTTAGATTTGGCCTTTTCTTTAGATCTTGCACTGCACACTTTTAATCCTTGTAGGAGGAGTACTTCTCTGGTGCACTCCACTGCTGCAGTTCTCCTGACTCTTCTGAGACGTTCAGGCATTGTTTGCACGGCCTCTTTGTAAGAGAGATCGTGTCGTGCTGCATCTGGGTGGTTGGATTCAGTGGTGTTCCCTTTCTACCCCAGGAGCCTGTGGTCCTGGCTTGCCTGTTGAGAGTGCACTGCGTTGTCTGTGGGCACAAGCAGCTGGTGGGGTTCTGGAGAGCTTGACTGTCGGTGATGAAGAAATCAGATTTCTTCTGATGAGCAGGCCGTGGGGTTGAGACATATGGTAAGGTATATTGTAAAGAATGGCTGTGAACTAAGGAATTCAGACTTGAATTCATTTAGGTTTCTGCTCTGACTGATAGTGGCCAGTAGTTAACATGTTGAAGAAAGTATTTTTTACTGAAAAAGGGTAGTCGGCTTTCTATTTCATGTAAATACAGATAAAGAAGACTATCTGGATATTTATGACTGAGCCTGTAAAGCCTCAAAGAACAGTAAGAAAATATGAAAAGTGACAACAACTTTGAAATAAAATACTAAAAAAATGCCATAGCACTCTGAAATCAAATGCAGAGATATGTCATTAAAGGAAAAGGCTTAAAAGAAGTCTCATATGGGGCAGGAGTTTTTCAGTAACTTCAGTGTTCAAAATAAAGTCATTTTTATAAAGTAAAACTTGATGATAATGTACAGGCAAGAATAAGTGCATTTCCTTTTATTCCTCCAGGGTGCATATAGAGGAATGAGTATCATTTGCTGTGAAAATATTTTTATTTGGACCTCCAGTGATATTTACATATTTGTGTGGAATTCATTTTATTATAAATTTAGTTGCACACTTAACTAAGGCACAAAGAGATGAAACAAATTACAGGAGGATAAATTGTTTAATAGACTGTCATAACAGCAAGAGTAAAAGCTTACCATTTTTCTTATATAGTCAGAGTTATCATTGCTATAAAATTTCACTTTAAAAAGAACCTTGCATAAATGTAATTGGTTGTTTATTAACAAACAAATCCAGAAGCATGAACTCATGCCAGTTGTTGAGGAAATAGAATCTATGTGATTGGTTATCCATTCCTTGAATTTTATGGTAATAAATTGGGATTACTGACACTTAGCGTGTACAGTACAATTTTGGGATTGGTTTGGAAATATTTCCTTTATTTTCAATTGAAATATTATTCTTGAAAAGTAAACCTTTAAAGTTTTTCTCCTTAAAATTTTGTTAGCAATAATTGAGATTTTATGTTACATGAAGTTATGTTAAAATTTGCATAATGCTGATTGGTACAGGTTGGAGGTAAAAATGTAAATTGAATTTTGCAATTGAAAAGGAACAGAATACATGACCCCAAAATAGGACATTTTGGCATGCAGATAATTTTGAGCTGAAGGCAATCAAGACCCAGAAGACTGAAGAAAAAAACTTTACATCTCCCTAACTACCTGAAAGAATTTAGATAGGAATTCTGGCTCAGAGAGAACTGTTACTCGAAATAACTGTATCTGAATGACCTAACTGTGTAGCATAGCAAACATCTAAATACCAAACATCTGTTCTTACTATCCTATGAATTGCCCACCTTCCCGTGAAGCCCCAGGTCCCTAGCCCATTCCTTAGCTCAGAATGGCATGTTAAAGCCTCAGCTTCCCTATTGGCCCTTGGATCGCATTGCATATGGGATCTCATGCATATGTAATTAAATTTGTTTTTCCCTGGTTAATGTGTCTTGTTGTCAGTTTAATTACTAGACCACCAAAGTAATCTCTAAGGGTGTAGGAAAACTTGTTCCTCCCTAACACAGTCAGAAAGATTGGTACAGCTATATGTTCTTTTCTCCCTTTACTTAGATACATGTTAGTGCTCAGCTATGTCTGACTCTTTGTGACCCCATGGACTGTAGCACACCAGGCTCTTCGGTCCATGGGATTTTCCAGGCAAGAATACTGGAGTGGGTAGCCATTCCCTTCTCCAGGGGATCTTCCCAGCCCAGAGACTGATCCTAGGTCTTCCACATTGCAGGCAGATTCTTTACTATCTGAGCCACCAGTATATTTAAGAAAACTTGCAATTAAGGGAGAATACAAACAAAGCTGGTGGAGGTGATGGAATTCCAGTTGAGCTATTTCAAATCCTAAAAGACTATGCTGTTAAAGTGCTGCACTAAATGAGCCAGTAAATTTGGAAAACTCAAGCAGTGGCCACAGGACTGGAAAAGGTCAGTTTTCATTCCAATCCCAAAGAAAGGCAGTGCCAAAGAATGTTCAAACTACCACACAATTGCACTCATCTCACACACTAGCAAAGCAATGTTCAAAATTCTCCAAGCCAGTCTTCAACAGTATGTGAACTGAGAACTCCCAGGTGTTCAAGCTGGATTTAGAAAAGGCAGAGGAACCAGAGATCAAATTGCCTACATCTGCTGGATCATCAAAAAAGCAAGAGAATTCCAGAAAAACATCCGCTTCTGCTTTATTGACTACATCAAACCTTTGACTGTGTGGATCAAAGCAAACTGTGGAAAATTCTTAAAGAGATGGGAATAGCGGATCACCTTATCTGCCTCCTGAGAAATCTGTATGCAGGTCAAGAAGCAACGGTTGAACCAGACATGGAACAACAGACTGGTTACAAATTGGGAAAGGAGTACATCAAGGCTGTATATTGTCACCCTACTTATTTAACTTATATGCGGATTACAGTGCAGTCCTGAATATTCATTGCAAGGACTGATGCTGAAGCCGAAGCTCCAATACTTTGGCCACCTGATGCGAAGAATGGATTCATTGGAAAAGACCCTGATGCTGGGAAGGATTGAAGGCAGGAGGAGAAGGGGATGACAGAGGATGAGATGGTTGGATGGCATTACTGACTTGATGGACATGAGTTTGAGTAAGCTCTCAGGGTTGGGGATGGATAGGGAAGCCTGGTGTGCTGCAGTCCACGAGGTCGCAAATAGTCGGACATGACTGAGCAACTAACTGAACATTTTTGAAGCTCTGTATTGTTTAGTGTTTTATAATAAATGCGAAATTAATACATTCATCCCTTCATATCTGTGAAGAAACAGTTACAGGAGTTACAATGGATACCAAAATCAGTTGATCCTCAAGTCCCTTATATAAAATGGTGTAGTATTTGCACATAGCCTAAGCATCTCCTTCCATATACTTTAAATCATCTCTAGATTACTTACAGTACCTAAATACAATGTGAACTTTACATAAATAGTTGAAATTCAATAATCTTTTGTAAGGAGTTGCTGGTACATGGCAAATTAAAATTTTGCTTTTTGGAACTTTCTGGAATTTTTTTCCCTAATAGTTTTGGTCTGCAATTAGTTGAATCCACAAATGCAAAACCTACAGATGTGGAGAGCCAACTGTATTCTAGCCAGGCATATTCTAAAGAGGGAGGGAATTTGTGGATACTCTATGTCTAAGGTTAACTGCAAGAAAGTCATTTGATACCATTCTTGGAAAATATAAGGTGATGAAATTAGGGCTATGTAGTTGCAAGTAGCTTTAATTTTGACAGCAGAAAATTAGCTATTTGGAAAAGCATCATGAAATATAATTGAGAGCAGTCTTCTAATTTATGAGGAAGAACAAACTACTCCTATATTAAAGTGTATCAATTATTCTCAGTTCAGTTCAGTTCAGTCGCTCAGTCATGTCTGACTCTTTGCGACCCCATGAATCCCAGCACGCCAGGCCTCCCTATCCATCACCAACTCCAGGAGTTCACTCAGACTCACGTCCATCAGTCAGTGATGCCATCCAGCCATCTCATCCTCTGTCGTCCCCTTCTCCTCCTGCCCCCAATCCCTCCCAGCATCAGAGTCTTTTTCAATGAGTCAACTCTGCGCATGAGGTGGCCAAAGTACTGGAGCTTCAGCTTTAGCATCATTCCTTCCAAAGAAATCCCAGGGCTGATTTCCTTCAGAATGGACTGGCTGGATCGCCTTGCAGTCCAAGCGACTCTCAAGAGTCTTCTCCA